>DWDU01003976.1:0-11152 GCA_018245575.1 Jemadia suekentonmiller
CAGAGGAATGTAGAACATTCCCACGTTTCACCAGTTACATTTACATCCCACTATGAAATAGGTTCCCTATTGCCATGCACCGGGCACATGGCTGGATATGTGTCCCATGCAAGGCAATAGGCTCTCCATGTATTCCATAGTAGGACATAACATAACTGGTGAAACATGATTATACAACACTCCTTTGCACTTCAAGGATAACAGGTGTAATGTTACATTTGATTATAAACTAAATTCCCAATTAGCTAAAATGAACTCTGTCTCTATCCAGATAAATGAGAAACAGCACATAATGAAACACTTCGGCTCATAAACTAATTGTCATTCTTTCAGAAACCATATAGGGCCAGATACACACATACCATTTTCCACCACATTCCTACTTTGTACTACATCCAACGAAATTATACCAGCAACATTAAACCAATATTGTGTAATTTCAAGATTATTTATTATTTACTAAGTATTTATGTGCAAGTACTGATCTAGTCATACATAACAATGCTATATAGGTATAATTTCAGGAGCTGTCACATGTTAGGAATCTGGGGCAGCTTACTGTCTACTTAAGTCTAGAGAACATCATATGCACATGGAATGGCTTTCCATGATCATAATGCATTCTCGGCCGAACAGCTACCCTGTGAAGGCCCATACTGACAACCATAGCGACATTAACCACAATCACATCCACATTGACAATTTTAACAAGACCAATGTGTAATATTCTTGTGATAACCGCACATCGCAAGTGACATTCATCATTTACGATGTAGGCCTTCTAACAGTCACAGATGAAGCACTGTCAAAGAGTAACTGATGACTTTATACAGCCAGTGCCGCGTGTATAAGCTCTCGACACGATGCTAGAGCAACAAACGGGAAGTTAATCGTAAATATTAATAAAACAATATTTCCATATAATAGTTTATCGCGTGAAATAATTAGTCATAATCACCTCGTTCCAACACAAGAGACGTCCTGTTGTGTTGTGCAGTCCCGTATTACGATTGTTGTCTGAAAATAGTGTTGGTCCTATGATATTTCACAACTATATAAACACTGTAAATAGAAGTTTCAGGATTTTGAATACAACAACGCTCAATGGAAACTTAAAAAATTGACAAAACGTATTCTTACAATAGTTTGAATTTGATTACTATACGTTAAGAGTAGAAACAAATATCTAACCTGTCATTCGTATTGATTAAAACCATAACCACAAATAAAGCGGCTATTAAATTTTCATCATATCTAAATTACTGAAAACCATTAGCGACTTACTTCTGTTATAAGCCATGTTGATCAATATTACACTTAGCGAAGTATATACTTAATAAATATTTTAGTACTGTGGCTAAATGACTGTATTATTTAATACTTGATTTCCTTTACAATGTAGTTATGACAAACGTGACAACATAAAATGGCGGCAGTGTCGCTGAAGCAAAGGAATTACAGCTTATACATAATTAGCATCAGTGTTAAATCTATGGTTAGCACCATGCAGACCGCACATTGTTAGCCCACCGACGGCTGTTATAGTTATAGTAGGCCGTAGGTGTGAACATAAATATGTGCCATTTAGAAATGGGCATATCAGTGTTTGTTTTTTTATAGTTCCTCTTGTATTTTTATAAGACGACGACAGTGTCAAAGAGAATTTGGATGCACACTATATTGCGAGATACAGTAGTACATGTACTGTTTGTAACTTACATGTAATAAACATTTGGCATTTTATAATGCGCCCTGTAATAACTCGCGTTTTAAAAATGAAGAAATCATTATACAACAATTTTGTGTATAATATACAGTGTTACGAGAGCGTCAACTGCATGCTTCGGTCTACGAATACTTTGTAGAATTGTGAAGGAATCAAGTAATTTGAAAATCTTATTAGGCTGAGTATTCACTTAGCGATTTTTTACCAAAAGTTGAAAGTTTATAAAAAAACAATTATAATTTATAAAAGTATTACCATAACTTTAGTCGAAATATTTTTGAAATAATTGAAATCAATAAAAGTTCGAAGATGTAGATATGAATAATGAACATCGATACTATAATTTCAGAGTATTACTATTAGTTCTTCGTCGTAGATGTTTTATACTGATATATATCTATGGTCTTCGTAATAAATTATTAAGAATGCAAATGCATTCAATATAATATAGTAGCACGACAAAAAAATAAAACATGTCATTTCGGGCTTTCAATTCCACGGCAGTTAGCCTTTGCCTTACTTTTCTCACAAACAAAAACATCTACATAAGTGCAATACAAAAGTTCCAAGTTTCAGAAAAGTTGTTTTCTTAACTTAATTAGTAATAAAAACGAGTAAAAATTGTACAAAATCAGACAAAACAGTCTCAACTTTGTTTTTATCCGTCGTCAAAATGTAACTAGTCTTGTTGTCGAGGCTAGTTATTTTAATTAAATTAATGTCTCATCGGAAGTGGAATGTGAGTCCGAAATTGATGTTATGAACATTGATTGGCGAATAAACATTAAAGTAACATCTCGTTTTAAACAGGTATGTTGTACTGAGTATTACCAATTAGATTGATGATTCTAATGATTCTAACAAACAACAATTATTCGACACGAAACCCGCAATAATATAGCAAAGATCACAGCACTGTTTTAACCATTCACCAGTAATGCTATACGTTTCAGGTATTATGGTGAGCATATTGACATACACCGATAATTAATACACACTTCATACTACTACTGGGAATGTCAAGTTAGAAGGACTCAGTAATACATTATTTTACTAGGGGATCAAACCCAGAACCTCGTGCTGAACAGTTACACTGGCAACCAACAAACCAATGAACCAGTCATGTTATGTTATAATATGAATCTCAATGTTAAGCATTCATATCATTGAATAATCTTTATGTGATAGGCTAGCATTTGGGCACAATCGGGTCTGATGGTAAATGTTGATATTGACCATGTATGCATAGAAAAAGGCTGTTCACCTTAACTTTAATGTAATATTGTGTAATATTGAGTATATCCAATCCTCTTTACACTAAACTGCAACTGTAAGCACACTATGTTTATTAAAAGTTTGCAGATTGTAGATAATCTGTGAGGTAAATGGTGGTTCATTTAAGCTCATGTCTTGTGTCATTGTCACAGAGATTTGCAACATTTTGGAGGTATCTTAAACAGCTAGTTAGTGTTAGTTAGTGTTATACATGGATAACTGATGCATACCTTATTAAAAGGCTGAAGAGCTTAAAAAACTCTAAAGAGATGAGTTAACCACTGATTGTAAATCACTGCCTCGTTGGTTGTGTTGGTTGCAAGTGCAACTGCCAATCGGGAGGTCCAGGGTTCGATTCCCGGGTTAGGCACTACTAAAATGTTCTTATTTAGATTTTCTAGTAGTGGCTCGAAGTCTGGATATGTGCCTGATGCATGGCAATAGACTCACCACCTATTCCATAGTGGGACGTAAATGTAACTGGTGAATCGTGAGAGTGTCGTACACTCCTTTGCTTACCTCTTCGGGGATTACAGGTGTGATGTTATGTGTAAATCAGTGGTTTTTATATAACTTTAACATATATAAATAAGAAGAGCTTAAAATACTAAAATTCACATGTGTCAGAAACTATTTTGATTATGTTTAGTTATAAGACACCATTTAGGCATTTAAAGAGAAGATTATACCTAGTTGCTTGATGCTAAATGGAACTAAATGGAACATATTTGGAACATTTTAGAAATTAGCTGTGTTTTATACCAATTTCAAAATGTTGCACGACTATTGACAGAGTATGTAAATTTGCCTGTTATCTTGAAACAAACTTTACTAACTACAGTACAATTAAATTACCATTTCATTTCCTGTATTGATCGTTTATTATCTATAAGTAAACATGAGGCAATAAACATTTTATTTAAACATTAGGTTATTTAGTGATATTAAATGTCATTGTTATTCTCCATGTATTCTCTGTACTAATAATGTTTCAAAGTATTAAGTAATTTGAGTATTAAGTATAAAGGTTGGGTTTTAGTCTAGTAAAACTGGCTGATATATTCAGATTAGTTAAGACCCAACAATAAATATGAAAATGTTTTAGCAATTTATAGGCAGTAGAACAGCTCTGACTTGTGTCTGGAACTGAGCACACTCATGAGTGGGTCTCGGATTGGGGTAGACTGAAGTTAGTTGAATTAAATCTTATGAAAATGCAAGTGTGTGTTTAACACAAAAAAAGCCTTTTCTTATGGTGTCCAAGTTCCAAGGTATCACATTAACAAACATAAAGTAGTTACAGTTCTACAGTCATTTGCAAAGCAAGTCTTGCTTACCTAGGGCAGTTTTGTATGTTGTACCAGCTTTACAATGGTGAGAAATTTGAGGAGCTATTTGACTTGGTGCTTGTGTCAACTTTCCTTCCATGATTCTCTAGCCAAGGGACAAGGATCCATCAACATCAACTGAATTTGTGGTGGTATTGTGATGAAGGATACCACACTCACCAAACAATATTACACTGAAAGGTTGTAATATTGTTTCGTGATAATTGAACCAAATCTTATTATATGTTTTTATGAACTTACATCCTATCTTAAAATCATATTTTTCTTTCAATATTCTTTGATGGGCAATAGTTTAAAAGCTCCAGGTGTTAAAACTATGAAGAGCACACATCATTATTAGTTAATGGTTTTTATTCTACCAACGTTATTTCAGATGATGTGAGTGGCACAATGTCATCAGTACATTGCGTGGTGGTGTGGGAGTGGCAGCAGGATGGGCAGTGGCTGCCACACTCGCCGGGCGTGGCTCGCACGCTGGAGCGCGCTCACGCCAAGCAGCTGACTCGCGTCGTCCTCGCCGATGCTGACCCCGCACTCAAAGGGCACTACGTCAACTTGAGGACGCTCACACAATGCTCGGATACGCCCGGTAACATGATTCAGCCACAACTTTCTTTGAAATTCATAATGTGCCAATTTTTGGACTACTCTTTGATTAGCAATGCAATTGCTGTTGCTCCTAACACTGTCAAATAATAGATAACGAACAACGAACGTCAGTTGAAATCGATGTGGCGTTGATAGATCGTTTCTTTGATATTTACAGAGAACTAAGCCTTAGAACATAGTACAGGTACGTTGCGGCAATTGTGGTAGATCGGTCTATCGAACGATCGAACGGTGGGGAACAGAAATTGATGGTATATGGACATGGCCGTTGCTGCAGGTGTGTCGGAGTGCGCGGTGAGGCGCTCGTGCTACAGCGTGCAGTCGGCGGGCGGACGCGGCGCGCGCTGGGAGTGGGCGCGGCTGGCGGACGCGCGCGCCTGCGCCGCCTCGCTGCGCTACGAGCCGCTGCCCATGGAGGTAATATTTTACACTCCTGTCTCCTACACGTCTTAACGTTAACTGATACACCGAACTAATTAAGCATACGAATATTTCATTCTGGATTGGATGTCTGGCATAAGTGAGGTAAGAAGAAGAAATGATCACTATGTGCGCCAGGGACCAGGGTCGATAGTGGAGGCAGTTTAAAATGGAATTATAGATTGATGGTTGTTGACAATTTGAACAGGTGCAATGTCGGTTGGAGGACGCGTGGACGCACGGTGCGGAGGCGGTCCCGTTCGAGGGGTGGGTGGCGTCGCTGTCGCGCATGACGGCGCGGCCGGCGGCGTGCGGCGCGGCGCTGCGGCTGCTGCGGCGCGGCACACAGCCGCCCTACCCGCTCACACGCTCGACGCCGCCGCCCCCGCCGCCGCCGCCTCCGCCCGAGAGAATGCCCATAGAAGGTATCTTTATAATGCAAACTATTATAATTTATTATCGTAATCTATGTAATGTATGTCCTGCCCTTTGCGATTCAGTTGGTTCGCGTAACTGTATAAACGGTACAAAATAATAAAAATTCTCTGTATGTAAAGAAACATCAAATGACCAATTGGAATTAAATTTACTTATTATTAATTTCTACTGTATAACAGAGATTTTTTATGTTCAGGTCGACGGCCGCGCATCCCTCAGCAGCACACGGGGTCGAGCGTACACTCGGTGCAATCGGTGCAATATCCACCACCGATGATTGAAGTGCATAGAGGAGGTGCCAGAAGTGCATCGCCACGCGACAGGAAACCGGGATTGGCCAGACAGATCCTACATAATCTTAATATATTCAGTATGTGGAAGATTTATTCATTTATTGTAATTGCATTGTTAGCATTGAAATAAAGAGTAAGCATTTGAGTAAAGCTGCTTGGGTGTCTACTACCATAAAAACACTCATCATCTTCATCAGCCTGTTGCAGTCCATTGCTGGACATAGGCCTCTCTTGAGTGGTTATGCCCATAGTCCTCACACTGCGCGTTGGGGATCGCAGAGCATAGCTTCTCGTAACACCTACGCCACTGTCCATAGTCTGCATTTACCTGTGCCGCGATTTGCCAGCGCCGGGTTTAGTCGCCTTTTACGACAATCCTGTATTTCGACACAGGGTCAGGAAATATATTCTTACTCCGTCGCAACACAAGATGATAAAAACACTGATAGCATATTGTATTACTACGAACGACGATGCACGACAGGCCACGCGCACAAGGCGGCCGCGCCCGCCGCCAGCGCCGCCGCGGACGGCGCCGAGTGCGCCAGCTCGCGCTCGGGCCGCCGCCACAGCGTCGACACCGTGTCCACCTACCTCAGCCACGAGAGCAAGGACAGCCTGCAGGTGCGCGACCGCACACGCGCACGCACGCACACGCACGCACACACGCACTCAAATATATTTGGCTTTGGATATTTGTTTAAGCGTAAATTTGACTCGACGGCATTGTACATAGACTCCGTCAGACTCATAGCATACCATTTTCTTTTCTAGACCCTATTTATCGTTCCATTGTTGGAACATGGATCTCCTCTCGGAATGAGAGGGTTGAAGCCATAATCTGCCACGCTGGCCAAGTGCGAGTTGGCAGATTTTACACACTTTAGAAAACTTTTTTAAAACTCTAAGGTGTGCAAGCTTCCTCATGATGGTTTCGTTCATCGTTATAACAAGTGATATTTAATCTTAAAACGCACATTTTGTAAAGAGGTGTGCGCTAGGATTTTTATATTAAACCACTAGGCTATTACTGCCTTGCAATATTGTTAATAATTTCTAAGGGCTTTTAAAAGTTAAACCTTTATTTTTTGATGCACGGTCACGTTCAAAACGTTTATTTCATTTGCAGCAAGGATCAGTAGGGGAGCTCCTAAACTGTAGCACGGGGAGCGATGACGTTTTTGAAGCCTCTCAACCACCTCCCCTCGAGCCCTTACCCGCTAATGATAAAAGAGATGAAGGTAATAAATAATTTCAAACGGCGATTAAATTTTTATATTTAATTGTATGTTTATTATTTAATTCTTTATATATTATTTTATGAAAGACGTTTTCATAAATTTTAATTGTATATACTTAATATCAACATTCAGTATACAATGATAATTATGGGCTTTCAACTGAAGAAAGTATTGGGGCGTTTTATCGGACACCTTGCACGTAGTAACGACAAATCTGGTCGCAGAGGAGGAGCCGCAGTGGAGCGCCACGTGCCGCTGCGGGCAGTGCGCGCGCGCCGCCTGCCGCCACGCGCAGCGCGTGCGCGCGCTGCAGCGTCCGCCCGCGCCGCCCGCGCCCCGCGCCGCGCCGCACTCACCCCGCGCCGCGCCGCACTCACCCCGCGCCGCGCCGCACTCACCCCGCGCCGCGCCGCACCACGCGCCCCACCACCCGGTAATGTCAAATTTAACTGTTTTACCTACGCACGATCGTTTCGATAACTGCTCTAAGGCTTAGTTCACATGACCGGACGGTAGCGCGCTGCGCCGCGCGGTGGGAGCATTCACATGACAGCATAACATGTACGCGCGACAGCCTGGCATCACCATTGATTGAAAATGAATGTGTCCGGAGATGTCGGCAAAGAAGACAGACGATACTGGGTGCATCCCATTTTAAGTGAAAGACTTTCATCAAGTCTTTTTGTAACTTTATATCCCGACTAAGGCTACACGAAGACAATTTTTTTAACTACTTCAGGATGTCGGTTGCACCTTTTGATTTTCCGGCGAGGAAACGGAGACTGTATATGCGTTTGGGGTGAGAGGCTGTTTGTGCAAACCGATGTTACCATTTTTCTCCAAAACCATTGGTCCGATTTTAATGCGGTTTTCATTGATGGGTTTTTATTTGACTGGTGCATGTTCTTAGATAGGTGTTACGGTAACAACTCACCAGGGGGCGCTGCAATAAACATTTGTTTGTACAATTTGTGAATTGTTTTGTATAATGTATGTACCTATGCACATTAAAAAGTATGTAATTGATAAAGGATAAAAGTAATTAAAAACCCGCGACATAAATAATTTAGGTGACGAGAGATAATTAACGTAAAAACCTTTAATGTAAGTAGATTAAATTTCTCACAAAGTCGCACATATGAACAACAGAGCAAGCAAGAAAATCCGCCGAGGGCTGCCATCAATATTTAAAATTTCGACAAAAATATATAAAAGCATAGCAATGCAATTTCTCCGAATTATTGACGTTGCTATAAAACTACAAAACTAGTTCATTAATGGCAGCCCCGGACGGATAGTCTTGCGTGCTCTGTTGTTCATATGTGCGAGTCTGCGAGAGATCTAATCAACTTAGATAACAGACAACGGTGACAACGCGCGGTCAAGTGAACAATAAACATTGTTTTGTTTGATTTTGTACCGCGCGGTTGATAGTTTCGTGGGGTCATGTGACCTTAGGCTGACTATTCGGGTATGACCCTCACGATCATTTTACATACTGACGGTAATGGTCTTGACGAACGTTTGACAAATGGAATGTCTGTTGGCAGGTGAATCAGTACGCGGAATGTGTGTTGTGCGGCGGCGGGTGCGGCGAGCGCGAGCGGCGCGCGGCGCGGGCCGGCGAGCAGCCGCCCGGCTCCATGGCGTGGTGCCGCCAGCCCGGCTCGCTGCCCGGCTACCCCGACGCCGGCTCCATCCTTGTCACTTACAAGTCAGTGGATATGTTCTCTTTTTACATATAGCTTTTACCGTTGAATATCAACATTAAAGTTTGTTATCCTTAAAAAACCAGGGTCGATATCCACGCTTAACAAGTTTGCATAAAATAAATGTATTTCCGTAGAACATATGTGGACTAATGCGCATTTATATGCGTGAGCATACTTGAAGGAATGTATGCATGTTCAGAAAAATATATAAATAATTAATGAAGTCAAATTTTAAAAACTTAAGTATATATATGGTTTTAACTTTTTGAAACATCTTTCTTAATTAATAAATCCGTACACGAACCTGGTTCAAAAACGTGCAAGCTTGAATATTGGCATGGTTTGTGTAGTTTCCAATCGGGGCGGCAGGGCCCGCTGCATCCGCAGCCGGGCGCGCCCTATTACGCCGTGGGATTCCCGCGACATTCGCTGCTGCCCGATACGCCTCCCGGAAGACAGGTGAGAAATCTGTACTTTTCATTAGAGACGGGAATGTAAGAGATAGTGTAATATGGTTTTGATTTTACATATTAAATATAAGTAAGTATTAGTGACAGGCCATCGTCCTCTGTTGTGGACTAAGTCGCGCGTTGCACAGCGAGACGAGACGCTCGGGCCCGCAGGTGCTGGCGGCGCTGCGCGTGGCGTGGGAGCGGCGGCTGCTGTTCACGGTGAGCGCGTCGCAGACCACGGGCCGCGAGCACGTGGTGGCGTGGCGCGTGCCGCCGCCGCCGTCCGCGCCGCGCCACTACCTGCCCGCGCCGCCCGCGCCGCCCGCGCCGCCCGCGCAGCCCGCGCACGACGCACTGGCGCGCGCGCTGCGCCACCTGGCGCCACTCGCCGCCGACTGACCGCCGGCCGACCGACCGCCGACCGCCGACCGACCGCCGACCGACCGCCGACCGACCGCCTCCGACACATACCTGTGTATACTGTCTCAATCGGCAGCTCTAATAGTTCGCTCTCTTGTGTTCCTCCTCCTCGTACAGCAATGGATGATTATCGGGGTTTTATTTTAAGTATAAAAAAATCGACATTCCTTATATACATTCCACTAATGTGTATTAAGGTCGTATTCGAACGTCACACTTTCTTATTACATGCGTAAATTACATTTTGGGATCCAGATTTCGTAACTTCATATAATTTGAATTACTTGTTCTTAGCAATATTCAGTCTTCCATGCATTGTTTATCCTTGCGATGAACGATATACGTCAATAATTATGTCTTCCAAGTAATCAAAAAGCGATTACATTCTGAATAGAAAAGTATTTTAATGTTTTAGTGACTTATATAAACATATTTTTATTAATGAAATCGAAGGCAATCGAATTGCAACTACTCACATGTGAGTATGTTGAGATATTATCGATAGAAACTATCAGCTCTTGTTTGTTAATAGAGAGATGTTGTACGTTAAGGTTGCTATAAAAATATTCAATGTAATGTCTATAATATGTATACATATAGAAAACTGTATCAGAAACCTTCAAATGTATTTATAAAGTATGTTTACAGTTTCAATATTTACTTTTAAAAGATTTTTTATATTAATAGAATTTGCACTAGCCATTGTTCTGAAACATTTTTGCAATTATTTACCGTCGTCTTGTGATAATTGTATTTACAGTATCGTTATCGGTTAGGTATAATTACGATATATCGCCGGCGCGGCACGTCGTAACAATAGTGATGCCTACTATTTTCATACTAAATGTTTATTGATACAAGCGTATTTTCAGTACGTCGCAGAGGCTCGGGCTATACATCTAAGGGACCTTTCAAGTAGACTAGCTCGAAGAGCAAAACAGATTTTAGTCTCATTTAAAATATAACTTTTAACACATATCAAATAAAGTCTATTCTTACATTTCATATGTTTTATACCCAGAGGTCTTCCGTGCGCCGCCACAAAACAATTGAAATATAACAAGCAAATATGTAAAGCGTGTAGAAATAAAATATATTTAAAACAAGCGACCCGCCCCGGCTTCGCACGGATGCAATGCTGATAGTAAATACACTACAGAAAAACTGTGAACGTTGTATATAAAAACATAGCGGCCCGCTCTGGCTTCGCATGGTTA
>DWDU01003977.1:0-11151 GCA_018245575.1 Jemadia suekentonmiller
CGTGCTACTAAGTATTAGCATAAATAAATATGTAAAGTACTATTATCACGTGCGAGAGATGAAATGAACATACCTATTTCTCTTATTTGTTTTTGTTTGTAAATCGCTCGCCTTGGAATAAAAGAAATAGTTCTAATGGGGGCATTGAATATGCTACAATAGTGTGCGTTGCGTCGTATGGTATTATAGTTATGTGTAATACGAATGAGAATTTTGTGAAACACGTGTAGAGATGTTAGGAAATAGGTACAAGGTAGGGTTTTAAAGAAACGTATCAAAATAGCAGTGGTAATTATATTATCTCACTTGCACGTTATTACTGTATTTACTCTAAAACACGCGTATTACTTGAAAATCATTAGGTATGAAATTTTAATTCGCGTTCGCCGTGTCTTATAACGTAAGGTCATACATATTACAATAAGAAAATAACTGAATGTACATTATACAATAATTTACAAGAAATAACTGATAAACAAAAACTTAAAAGCCTTTTTTTTACAAATAATTTAAAAACTGCAGTTTTAAAAAGCGTAGTGATTAAATAAATAATTTAAATTTTCATTTATTCATTTTATTTCGTTTATACAGTGTACACCATAATAGTACATGAAATGCTCTGTATCTAAATTTATTATGCCGTTAAGTTAAAAATATCAATGAACATATTTTCTGAGCCTACTTTCGGTTAAAATAAGCACGAGCGGCCATTTTGGATTCATTGCCTTAATGGTTCGGCGTCTGTAAGTATAGGTATCAGGCTAGTTAAACAGCTGGTCTCGACGGCTAGCGTTACGTAATAGTTGCGAGACCCGAGCGACGGAATTTCATTGGGTATCTTACAAGTTTTCAGACTGCTGTAAACAACAACGCTAGTAAAGTTCTTTAGTATCATCTGATATTGATAACATCTTACGCCGCTGGATAATTGCTTAACAAAACGGACGAATTTAAAACTTAAGAGGACCGTGTGAGTAGCTTATATGTCCACCATCACGAATATTGACTGGTAGAAAATTCTGTTTGAGCTCAGTTCACCCATTGTTAAAAGCGACGAGGGATAAAACACGAATAATGAAACTAGAACCTATTAATTTAGGTATAGACATACTCGACGAGTATGAGTTTTTATTTTAAGTCTAGTCTTAAAAATTTTTATGTAAGTACGTATGTAAAATTTATATAAATAATTTGTCGGCTGGCCCAAGATATTATTTTGTTTTTATAGAATCTCCAGTTTATAAGTTTCAGTGGGTTTACAAGTTTCATTTTAGTTGAGGAGCGCTAGGGGCGCTTTTGCGGATAGCGGTATATAATAAATGGTGTTATTTTAAAATCTTATATTCCGTCGTATGTGTTGCTTACTTGGTTATAATGTTCATATACTGTGGAAATTGTGTGGAATAGATAACAATAACGTAATATTCTTAATTGACATATAAATGTAAGTTATGAATATTACGTTATATAATTATACATATTTTTTGTAATATTCGTATGTATTAATTGTCAGTATACTAACTGTTTTGTAATTGGAGTAAACCATCCTGCAGTCCTGTTCATCAGATAAATGAATTAATTGATACGTAAGAAGACGTAGGAAACGTAGACTTTAAACTGTATAAATATTACTACACATTGAGTGCATTTAATATATAGTAAGACAGTTAAGTACTTAACCGTCTAAGACATCTCTACATAACATTTAACGGTGTCTTGATCTTAACGTTGAATCTTTTAGAGTCTCCGTATTTCATATAAAGTTCAGTGATGAGATAAAGTACTCATAGCGAAAAGCCTTTCTAAAATGACTGAATACTGGTTGGTTGTACGAATTGATAGAAAAGTAAAAGATTAATTTCAATATATGAATTGACAATTGAGACTCAATGTAGAACACTCCCATGTTTCACCAGTTGCATTTACGTCTCACTATGGAATGGGTGGTGAGCCTATTGCTTTACATCGTGCACATTTTCAGACTCCGAGCCACTACTAGAAAATCTAAATTAGAAAAATTTACTAATGCCCGACCCGGGAATTGAACCCAGGATCACGCGATCAGCCGTCGAACCTGCAAATAACATAACCAATGAGTCAGTCTAATTTAATTCCAATTGTAGTACTGAATTAGTTTGAATTAATAATTTGAATCTAATTTGATATTAAAGGAATAACTTAATACTTGAATGGTTAAATTTTGTTCTCAAATAATTATTTTAGTATAATTTTAGTATAGTATAATTATGCACACTAATACGCCGCCACAGAAGGTACAATATCAAAAACGCATATTATTATCCACTGGGATTTGGAATACTACAAAAATAATATTAACGACACTTTTAAATAATATTTATTCAAACGAAAATTAACATTTCAATACACCGAATCTTATTTTATATTACAAATTACAAACATCCATCGCTTATATAAATTCTCAACAAATACATTTTCTTAAGGGTATGTCATAGCTATTAAGGGTTAGTGACACAAGTTCCTCTTTTTGAAACGAAAAAATATGAAAAATAAAAATTTATTACATAATCAAAAAAGCGAAAAGGTTTTATCTAGCTACCCCTGGGCTTGCTTAATACGCGTCTCGAGATAATTTGAACCGAATGGTGGCGTAATCCATATAAACCAAAAAACCAAATAAACAACATCAATTACCAACGGTTAAGTGGTGACAGCTCTACATGTATTAACAGATTACAGCTGATACTCTACAACACTTAAGACTATAAGACTCTCAGGTCATATCTTACCAATAGTTGTGCTTCGTGTGAAGTTCAAAATATTCCTTTATTTTTATCCCAACTCCCGAACGGAGTTAATTGGGAGACATACGGAGTTTCATGATAAAGTGCAAGTTATATGTACAAAAAGAGGTAACAGGCGTGACTAACAGTCTTAGAATATAAAAACATACAGAAAAAGCTCTATAAAATTATTATGTCGCAAGCCAGCTCGGCGCAGATTGATATATAAAAAAAACGATGTAAATCATATAATACACTTGTATGATAATAGTACACGTTTAAAATATACGCATCCACAAAAAATAGACATTTTCAATGTGCTCTACAGAAACTAGCACTACACAGTCACGAAAAAGCGGTGAATAAATAGATAGGTTTCCTTAAATATAGGTACATGTAGTTGCAGACTCTTTCTATATTTTCTATATTCTAAGTTAACAACACATAGTCTACACGTTGAATATATTAAATAGATCTGAAATAGATATCATGATTCTGTATACATTACAATCAGTACAGTCTACAACATTTACCCTATGGATAAGGTAGAAATATGCATCTAAAATGTTAAATTTTTGGTAGTAAGAGACATTTATGTATCTATAATATTTCATTTGAACATCAAAAACCATAAACAAATACTTACGTATGTATATAACAATAGCTTAAAAGTACATAATATATATTATATTACGTATATTTATAAAAAGTATTTCAAAATGTCATAACTGTATTCTTTTCTATTTGAAGATGGTTAAAAAGCTATACTTAACCATATAGCTTGACAAAGCCAAATAACAGACATAGACAAAAATATTGTTTTACTTCGAAAAAACATTACAAATGACATGACAAGTTTACTAAATTAAAAATAATGAATTAATTATTAATTCAGGATAACTAAATTCAAAAAAAGTCGTATTGGTAAATGTACTTGGTTTTAATACATGCGAAAAAGTATTTATTGTAATAACTTTTTTGGAATTGACATGAAGCTTTCCGTTCTACATACAGACAATCGGTTAGCATAGTTTTTAGAATTACATGAAAAGGTGCAGATATTTCTGTCTGTGTATGGCTCAATCGCTAAATCAATTTTGCTGAAATTTCGTATGGAGAGAGCATGAACTTTGGAAAGTATAAGAGTGCCTCTTTAAATCAAATCATTTTGTTAACATAACTTAGACTTCGACGCGACCGAATTGTCGCATGAAAGAGATTTTATATTAATAAATGTTCTTTATCTGACATAAAATTTATTTTTAACCTATTTACTGTAATGTCAAAGTGAAATATATAAAAAATAATATAGAGATAGCCTTTATTTGTACTTAAAATTTTCTCCAGCGGTTATCGTGTTCAAATGTTTATTTAAGAGGCAAATCTTGCCGAAATTTTAAAATAAAATTGAATATTAAACATTTTTCTCATATTAAAAGTATTATCTAATACGTTCATTAATAATCTTATGACAAACAGATTCCATATTCATATGATTAAATATTGTATATCAATTTGATTCATTGTACATTTATCTGATAGCTTGTATATTTATTTGATTTCTTATATATTTACTGAAGTATTGACATCATCAATAAATTGTGGCTCAAATTATTATAAATAATAGGGAGATCAAATTGCATTAGTTTTCGATAAGGTTTTTCAGTCGACCGAACCTCTATTTCCTCATATCGATGTCTCTATTGATAGAGTACGATCAAGTGTAATGAACTCTGCCATTCCACATATATTTAATGAAACGGAAATATTATTTCGGGACATAACAGAGGTATTTATTGGTTTTATTTTATGTATTTCTACGATTAATATCGTTTGCAGTTTGTAGAGGGTTTTTAAGATATTCACGCGACAGTAGAGTCATACCATCTTGTGGAATGAGAATTTCATCATTTTGTTTTATATTATTGGTATTTTATATTCTCGGTTTTTAATCCACACAAAAAATCAAGCTTTGGCTTCTGAGAATTGACTGATCATATGAAATTGTAAACATAAATCAGATTTACATAGACGATTGGTATGTTACTTATTTTTTTCTGTTCTTAGATCCCGCAGGTTACTTGAATATTATTTTGGCATCGCACAGATTTAAGTTTTACCTTGTATTCAATGATTTTATTCGATATACAAAACGAAAATGAATAATTCGAGAAATAAAATGTCTACTTAATGAATAATTTATTATAACCTTCTCATTTACTTCAAGGAAGAAAACGAGTCTTCTATTTGTTTTGATTAGTCAATAACATCACCGATTACATAGAAAAGGACCGTTTTACTTTTTTTGTACGAGATTTCGTATGATCTATGAACGTCCATCTTGTTGTAACTATGATAATTATATGAAATTATTGCATACTTAAACACTGCACATATACATAAAAAGGATACTATATATATAACTTCAGACACATTCAGACACACACGAGTCCGACAAATATTGAATCACCTATTACAATATGTTTGTAATATATTATAAACAACGTTGAATGTTCGACACACAGATACAAAACTGATATAAATACAGGCGTCTCCCCAAAGCAGTTGTTATAAATAGAATATTGAAGAGGCATTTCCGTCTAAATTAAGCCTTTTCTTGTTCTTCTGTAGAAAGAAGAGTCATCTCAGAAAGCAAAGGGTACTGAGAATCAGAAGTTGTAATTTACTTTCTATGTCCTTGAGATTGTATCCATCACATAACAATAAAACTGAAGATATACTTAAAATAATAATAAATAAAACATATTCCGCACGTTGTATATCAAAATTTCAAAAATTACTGTTTACAAAATGTTAATTATGCATATTATTATGCATTGAGAAGCGAAATTTGTGCAACAAAAATCCTGCGATATGAAGATGCCATGAAACATTCATTACCAACACTAAACAATGCTTATTATAGTTACAATTAAAATTTTAAAATAATTATTTTTATATTACTTTATACTTACATTAAAAGCGTATATTGAATAGGGTTTTTCATTTGCATATAACGCTACTAAACGTTGCTAATTAAATTAATTTCCATAAGTCTCATGTGGCGGATTTGATGATTGTATGGGCGTTAAAAATAACAAATAAACAATGTATAGATTATACGACAAAGTGGTCCGAGAAAACCTCCACAAGAAACTTATGCAATGAAAATCCGACAATTTTGTTCTATATAGGTATACAGTGGGCGAATTGCTTTTTCAGTACAAGGAAAATATTTGAACAGGCTGGAGCAAACAGTTGATTTGGGCACCGACCTCGCTTACCTGGGGATATGGCTCAGCTGAGCGAGCACTCACTTATTGGACATGTCCCGTCTTCCCACGGAGTAGACAAGTACTCGGAATTGGGAAAATAATAGAAACACGCATGATACAGGCAAGTGTTGTTAAAAGTTTATGTTGTAATTATGTATATATTCTTATATAAATGAATGTATTCAAGTGTAGTCTGTGGCTAAATCTTTCGACCCATCCAATACATAAGCGGTAGTTTTGTATATTTAGACTTACTTCATAGATAAGGGATAGTTTTGACGTATTTATTAACGGCCCAGAACATCCCAGAATATGGAACACGATCACGGCAGCAGCAGTTGCGGCTAGTTGAGCTATCCCAAAAAGTAGATAAGAGTTTCACTATTTATCCACGGACTAATGAGAAAGTATGATATAAATATATATTCGGATTTTCGTGACACAGGAAACGTGAAAAAACTTCTATGTCATTGACCTTCGGTGATCTAACATTGACACGGAAACATGTAAGCCGCTTTTGTCCATAAATGTAAGGCTGTTAGTTTTTTTACGGCAGCATTTAGTACATAAACAATGTCCTACCTACACCAAGCCTATAAATACAATGGCTTTCCACGTACGTGGATTTTTGACATCTTTCTTGAATTTATGTCTGATTATTGTTCCATGTAACAAAGTAAAATATTGTGTTATGAACATGAAACATCCGTAAAAAGTGTACATAGAAGATTTTGTCTGGATTACGTAAGTAGTTCAAATTTAGGTTGAGAAGATGACTGTGGGAGATTGTTAATTATGGACTGTTAACTAAGGTTAGATAAGATATGATAAAAAGATTTGGTTAACTAGAGCAAACGATTTTAAGGAATTCGAATGTTTGCTATATTAAATCATTGTTCGCAACAAAGATTGTAATCGAGATAGTAATGATAATGTTTCTATTAATATTTTGTGTGATTATAATTTTTAATGTGATTATTTTGACTGACGTTTAACCGAGGATTATTAAAATCGATATCGGAATTATTTAATTGGAATGAATGTGAAGATATATTATAAATTACGTAATCGTACAAAATAAATTAAATATGTGTAGGCCATTTTAAGTACGTTTTGAATTTGAATAATAAATCTAATTTGATACAAACCTGCATGTCTCAATGCATTTGTGTTTGAACGTTGCCAACCCTATGTGTGACCAAATTATCCCTTTTCATACTGAGAAGAGGCTTTTATTCAACAATAAAACGATTCGTAAATATTAATAATAATTATGATATTACTAATAACTCTCTGCATACCCCGTAAGGCATCTAGCGTGAAGATATGTATGTATGAAACGATTAATGGGTTGATTTTAAAAGAAAACATCATGCGTCTCTATGATTGTGATTGGAAGAAAAGAATTAAGTCCTTTTTCACAAAAAAAATTTAAAATGTCTTACTAATAAAGCAATTCATCCCTTTCAACCGATAGAAATATACTCTATAGTAATTTTAATGTCACCTTAATTAAATTATGTATCGGCTTAGCGCGCATGCCCGTTTGGTTTCGGATACATACGTAAGCCTTTATAGTAATGTCGGGCTGAAATAATGGCAAAACTATATGTGGATTAAACCGGTACATAATTTAATCATGTGTGTAGACACCCACGAACATACATTTAAAAGATAAAACACATTAAAGAATTGCTACAAGGGACACTATACACTCAATATTCACATTAAATACACATAATTTATTACAATGGCTCTTATACCGTTGTGCCTCCAAGCAAATTGACATTTCCTGTGCACGAGATATTCGGCATTTCGAAATGGAATATAGTTTTCCAATATTTGAAAAGTGAACCTTGTCCGACCACTAACAAGTAACGAATAGAGAGTTAAAAGGTAATCCTAATTAGAAAGATAGATATATTAAAATTCCCTTTCAAATAATAACTCTCGGTTCCACAACAATTGTAGCCAACAACAGACGATACTCAACTTCGCTGGTTTCACGTACTCGTATATCATGGAGTAGTTAAAGTCAATTACTCGTGAAGAAACCAGTACACATCTACATAATATGTTCATTCATACTCTTCAGTCTTTTACTTAATGACAATATGACTGAATGAATGAAGACAAAAAATAACTCGTTCAAATTTTCACACGTATTTTTACGTACACGTATTTAATTCAAAATGTTTTGTTATTCGTTCGCAATGCAGGAACAACAGAAATTGTATCATGTTCTTACGAAAGCTTGGATTACGTTCACGTTGTCGAGTTCGAAGTGGTTCCCGCCCTCTCGAATCCCTCGATTAGGGTTTCTAATATGAATTTAATAGTTATTTTGTATATGCTCTCCACATTTGGCGTGTAGCGATCACCTAGAGTCGACTCTACCGCAGCTAGGAACGGTGTCTCGATTTTCTGTAACAAGCAATACAATTGTTATTCACAACATCACACTATAAAATAGTTTATATATATAACATTCATTCATTAATTCATTTTTCCCCCCTTTTGTTATTTCATCCATCTATCGCCCCACCTGTTTATTCGTTCATTGATTGACGTCTGTTTTAATCCGTACTTTGTTTCATTTCGTTTTTTGTCAAGTGTACTTTGTAATCTATCACAATTGATTGCTGACATGGGCTTAGTGACGCCCATTGTACATTAATGCAGTGAAAAGTGAATAAACTGTAAAGGTTAAAATTAAAAATTCATTTCAAATATAGAGTAAGCAGTCCGGATAGGAAAATTCTTGGGGATGGGTACGTTTCAAGTTCCCAATAAATAACATCAATCAATGCATTGCAACTTTATTCAATAATACTATTTTTTCTACTTTGAGGAGCATGTCCATTTAAGAGAGCATTTAATTAATCCTTCCAACCAATACAGTTGAGGGTTCGAACTAGTAATAAAAGTTCAATATTAATGAGACACTCAGCCCTAATCTCCCCTCGTTCAGGAGCGTTTCCCTTCGCATTTCGTTAATTACGATAATCAAGACTAATTTACTAATGACTATCGATCGGCCGACGTGTTTAGGCGAAAGTATTTCTCTTTTTGAAAACAACTAAATTAAGAATTGCTCTATTGAATGAGTGAATTATTAATTGAATTCATTTTTGAGGCCCTATAACTCTCCAACGTGTCTTACACAAAATTGAGAGTGATTTACTGGCACTGCCAATAACTGAAACTCTATCCTAAGTCACACAATAACTGATTTAACATTTGCAGGTTCATGTAGTTAATGCCTAGTTCGTATTTGATTTGTGCAAGTTTGAAAGGTATAGAAGATTTCTCTATAAAAATAATAATTCATTTTGAAGTTATATGATAAAAGTCTAATCAAAATTACAACTTAATGACTAAAACACTTAATATTCAATTAAATATTTAACATTACTTTCGCTGCAACCCTTTTTGCGTTCAACTAATCGGCAGATGTCTCTTATACACATACAAATATGTAATATATTCCATTACACTGTCCCAAAGCGAAACAGTCATTGTACTTTATGAAAAGATGGTACAGTTTACTCATTCACATTGAAACGTTGGGTATATTGACAAATATCTCGCATGCTTGCAATTTGTGTTATATGTAAGACGTGTTCTTCAAGTTAACGAAATTGGCTGTCTTTATTACCATAAACATGAAACGATTTCGCAATTAACTCTAATTACAATAATGTGTAGCTCGGGAACCTCGTTCAGGCACGAATTTGATATTACAATGAGGTAACAGCGGGTTAAGGCCAATATAATTACTTTGTTGTAACCATTCTCGACGTTTTATGATTAAATCATTTTAATAAAATATTAGTTATTCACGAACATATATATGAGAAGAGAAATGAGAGGACCTTCAATATGAAGTATTTACTAATATAACTAACGCAACTAACGCATAGCAGTAGATATAGAGATAGAATGGACAATCGATAACTGAAATTTAAGGTAAAAGTATAGTGACAGTAACGTGAAAATAAAATGACAGATCAGAAATATTAATGTAACTTAGAATACTCACTCTGTGATCTTAGAATACGCACTCTGTGAATAATTCTTTTATTGCTATTTAGGCGAAATCGCGGGTACAAGCGAATGGTAATACATAGGTTTATAAGACGTAGAATGCACCGTTAAATGAATTTTACAAAGTTTTTAGAAAATTTTGTTGCTTGGTGATATAAAGAGCTCTTGAAATTTCTATGGTAACAGAGCAGAGGTCTCGTCGGAAATGTAGAGTAGTCGTCACAACAATGTTGACAGAATATAAAAATTATAATAAAGAAAGTTTTGGAAACGTTTACTTGCGAAAACAATTCATGACACACAAAGGCTTTATAGCGTTCTACAAGCTTTAAGTGAAAACAATTCTGTCTTTCAATGGACAAAGGTATTCTTTACGGTCCCTCTTTTTTATTCTTACTGTTTCTTTGTTACTAAAGTCAAGGTAGATATATAAAGGCAGTATAGGCACTGTAAAATGTGAACTCGTCTGAATGATACAATAAAATTGAAGATTTTCCATTAACTAAATTGATATTGCCGATACGCAAATTGTCTCTTAAAAGGTATATTCGCGAAAATATTCATGAGATTTGATATTTTGGAGGGCATGCTAAGTAGTCGATCCCGATATTTAGAAAAGAAACGTTGTAATATTTAAATAATTACATTAAAATAAGACCCGTAGTTATATTTAAATATGTTTTATCGATTATTCGATACACCGGTTGGCTAATAACCTGCCTTTCTGCCAATCCAAATCGCAGCGACGTTGTTAAGTATACCTCAAACCCACCATAATTGCAGAAAGAACCACAGTCCAGATTTAACGTCAAAACAGTTGCAGCAAAAACGTATTGTTATGTTCTGATGTATTTTGTTCTAATTCCTAAGTATTACGCAACTATGAGTCGCCCTATAAATTACAGTATTCATTCATATTAAATTTCAAATTTAAATCAAATGTCATTTATGCAAAATTGGTTCATTAGAACACTCTTTGTAGATCAAAATGATACTACCACCGCTTCGGAAAATCCCTCGCTATGGAGGAGAAGCGGCGAAAGAAACTCCATTAAAATGTCTGTGTG
>DWDU01003978.1:0-11151 GCA_018245575.1 Jemadia suekentonmiller
ATACTGTCGAGGACGATCTACGAACATGATTCTTTATAATTTTAAAATAATAGGACAATTCAAAAAGTATCAAGTTAAATTACAATAGGTTGTTACCTGCGTCGTCTGTCGTAACGGCTTCTGTATGGTGATGATGGACGCCCATATCTAGCCATCTGCACGCGAAGCTCCCTTCCATCTAACATGCGGCCGTCTAAAGAATCAAGCGCGTCCTCAGCATCGCGTCGGTCATAGAACCTAAAATAACCACGATTAGTAAAATATTCAAAAGTTGTGCAGTTAGTAGCTAACAGATGAATAAAATAACTATGCTTACCTAACGAAAGCGAAGCCTCTGCTTTCCCGCGTATATCTGTCTCGTGGAATATATATGTCGCCAACCTCGCCACACCTTTCGAAAACGCGACGCAAATCTTCCGGCGTGGTCCTATACGTCAGATTGTCCACTTTCAATGAAACCATGCCATCGATACGCGGTGGTGGTCTTCCGTAACTCATTTTGAATTAGTTTATCAGTCTTTTACTCGTAATAACTGAGATAACAACTTATTCAGGAAGCATAACTTCACAAAATGGCGTCGATGCTCTGTTCGGTAAAAACTCACATGCACGCAAGCGCTGTCAAGCCAAAGAAAGAACGCCGGTGAACGACAGAGACAAGATGTAGAGGACGGTCGCCAGTAAAATTGCCAACATAAAAAAGTTTTGGGATTACAAATCATTAAGGGGAACTAATTAATGTGATGTAGTGTATATTTTCCATAGAAACACATGTGAAAATGATTATAATACTGTAGATATCTTAAAAATGTAATTATTTACAGTTTATTTGCCCAGAAAATTTTGCACAACAAAATTAAATACGTATTGAAAATTAAATGAAAAATAACATTCAAGCACAGCTATTGTGCCCTAAATATTTATAAATTTTAATAAGTCTAGATGAAGTTTTATCTAAAATTGAAAAACCTTACATTGGAATAATAAAACATAGCTGTAATATATTTTTATGAATAATGCTGGGAAATCACTACTGTCAACGTTGACCTCCCCTCCCCGTTCACACAATTCCGAATCATCTTGTCATATCGTCTAAAATATTTAATTTTTAAGTTGCGAAATTTTTTAGGTTTTTCCTTTTCTTAGTTTACAGTTATTTAAGTTAAAATCTGGTGGACTGCAAATTGTTGTAAAGGTAAGTGACCCCGTTAATAATATTTTTCGCGAAACGCCACATGTTGGTATAGTCATCTTGAAATTCGACTTACTAAAACATAGTATATTTATTTTAATTTGTTTCAGACTGCATAAAAACACTTTCGAGACCTCAGGCTTCGGCCTGTGGTCTTTGCACCACAAAAACAGAAGAAACCCCGTAAAATTTTAATTCCAAACTACCTTCTACAATTTTTTTCATTAGACTGTTTAAATTTCACAATATTTCATACTCAACTATCAAGATGTCCCAGTGGAACAACACATACGCTTACAACAATCAGTATCAAGGCCATACAGCTTGGAATGGTGACATGAGTGCTCAATATTTAAATCAAGCTTATTTTCCTAATAGACAATATGATCCCAGTAACCAATATGTCAGCTTCAACGAGTTCGTAGCTCAAATGCAGTCTGCAGGCGTTCCACCCGTTCAGGCTGCAAATCCTGTGACATACAATAACATACAATACCCAAACTATCCAAATAATCAGTATAATTATCAAAATATACCATCACAAAGTACCCCAATGGAATATAACTATGGAACAAGCACTAGCAACACTGTTGTACAACCAAACAGTGCAGAACAAGTTTATCAAGTGAGCACTGCACAGCAGTATAATCCAGTAGTGCCAGAAGCAAACAAGTACAATGAAATTGTGTTCAATTCTAAACTAACTCCAACAGCAACCGAATTTGTACCCAAAAATTCTGGAATTGACAAATCCAGCAGTTCCAGCAGTATATCACAACCCATTACACCTTCCACTAGTAAAATTTTTAATGAAACTGTAAATACAACTAGTGTTCAAATCAGACCATCTAGTTCTGAAACCAACTGGAGGGAAAGGGCCCAGACCTCCCAGCAGAATGACAGTTCTAACATTGAAGAGAACAATGAAAGACAATTTAAGAACTATAGACAGAACAAAATCTCTTCCAACAATCATGAAAGTAACAATCAAACTGATTCTAGCCAAAAGTATGATTCATACTATCGTAACCAAGAATCGGGCAGACATAACAATGACACAAACGGCCATAGCCATGACAGAAATAACTCTAAACTTATACCTGAAATGAACAATGAATCAGCAGATCCAAGCGCATATTATATGGAAAGAATTAGGAGAAATAATGAAAACAGCAACTACCAGCGATCTAACAACTGGCACTTTGATTCTAATAGCTATTCTAATCAAGAGCAGAATCGTAATGAGGGTAGCTACAGAGGGGATGCAGGGCAGATAAGGCCTAATTCCAAACAGAGCAACAAGGGTAAAGAGACTGACGCTGGTAGAATGTTCTATAACAGTTCTATGCCTAAAAGTAGCCAGGATGTAAGAAATGGCAGAGGCGATGGCTCCAGCCGCCGTGGCTGGGCCGGGAGCCAGAGGGTACGTGCAACTGAGCGCAACAACGTAGAGGACGAACAATACGCCAATACATATCTTCAGTTTAAGGAGGAGAAAGTTGCTAAAGAACCTAAATCGAGCCCTATGAGAACTAAGAATCAAAAAAATGGGACCAGCAATGGAGGTAAAAATAATATCATAATTGATAATGAAAATTGTCTGATTTTTCATTATTTTTTTTGTTTGGTAGGTAGTTCAATGATTTTGTATTCAATTTAATTAGCAATTAAAATTTTCACTTATTCTTATTCCTATATTAGCTTTCTATGTAACAGCATATAATGACATTTGCACATGTACTTACATAGGCTTTCCTTAATTGTCGCCACTAATCTCTGCCCTGGACCTTGTTGTATCCACCAGTACCTTGCTGTCACTTTCAAGTTGACAGACCACCTGCTAGAACGGTGACCTACCATCCTTTTACTGAGATGTGACCACCACGAAGACCTTTAAATCATCTTTAGTGTTAACAATTAAAAAGTGAATGAAAATATTATACCTGTTCACTATAAATTCAGCTCAGTTTCAACAAAAAACTTGTCAAATAACAATATTTCTCAATGTTCATTTATCATTGCATTATGGGTTTGAAACCTTCTTATTCTGAGAAGTCCAATAGGAGAATGAGTGACCTTACATTTTTTTATCACAATGTTAGTATTTTTGAATGAATAATCTGTAAATAATTTAACCAGTGTTCCCTTTTCAACCATTTAAAACATTCAAATACAATAGATTCTTTATTTTTTATTTAATAACCAAACTAATCACTAGAAATAATTTCTATAGCAGAACAACATTTGCCATGTCAGGTAGTAATATATAGAAAAAACAACATGACTTGTATAATCCCTGAAGAGGTTTTTAGCAAATGAATATAAAACCTTTTTTGTCTCCTGTTGTAATAAATAATCCACATAGTATATGTGAAAATTATTGTTGGAATTTCTTAACACTCAAAAACAATTGTAAAAGTATTTAAGCTGGTCACAGTTCAATCATCTGACCTTCAATTGCCTCTCTGTATGAATAACAAATTTGTTTACAGGGAACATAGAAATGACACAGCGTGAGAGGCTCAGTGAACAATTAGATAAGGGTACATTGGAATGCTTGGTGTGCTGCGAGCGGGTCAAGCAGACTGACTCAGTATGGTGGTGTTCCAACTGCTACCATGTATTGCATCTTAAGTGCATTAGGAAATGGGCCTTGAGCAGTATTATCGGTGAGTGATTAAACATGTGTTATTAAAAATATATATATGCAATGATTTTTATATGTTCAGAGTTAAATCACATAATGTTTTTAGGGATGGCTTGTCTAGTTTACATTTAATAGTATTTTGTGTAATATATCCTAATGTAACAGAATGCCTGTAATCTTGCATATGTGGGCAGAGGTGTAATACACTTCCATGTTCCGCCAGTTATGTTTGTCCCATCCCGGAATAGGGGGTGAGTTTATTGCCATACACCAGACACAAATCCAGCCTCTGCGCCACTACTAGTAATTTTACTTAGAAATTCTAAATCAGAAAAATCCAATATTACCAGACAAGTGATTTGAACCGAAGACTCCGCGGTCACAGTCACGCAAGTGGCAATTTTTGACCAAACCTGGTGTCATTATTTTCATTAGATTTATTATCAAATATATCAGCAATAAAAATATTAGAGGTGTATCAATCGTTTTCCTGATATGTAGCACGTAAATTTCAGAGGGCAAATGGCGTTGTCCGGCGTGTCAGAACCCATCCAACGACATTCCAATGGAGTACCGCTGCATGTGCGGCACGGTGCGCAACCCGGAGTACCAGCGGGGCTCGAGCGGCGCCCACACGTGCGGCCGTGCGTGCCAGCGTCCGCGCTGCTGCCCGCATCCGTGCACGTTGTTGTGCCATCCGGGCCCTTGTCCGCCATGCCAGGCGACTGTCAACAAGTGAGTGTACTCGTATCTTTTTAATTTGTGCACATATTTAAAAGAATATCTGGGATATATTTCAGACTAGCTCACCACAATGAACGCCAAGGGGTCAAAGTCGTTTCCATTATATTTAATCCCGCCTATCATACATGTCTATGTTGCCTTATGAAATTGAGAGTTAAGCAGTGACATTAACTTGGTGTTTACAATGATACCAAGAGAAATTAATGTTTTAATGCCGCTTATGTTATTTGAAAAGTGTTTTTATGTTTGTTTCCTCAGACAATGTGGATGTGGTGCCGAGACACGGTTAATTTTATGTAATAGCAAGTTGCCTCAAGTGTGCGGACGGGAGTGTCGAAAGAAATTAAACTGTGGTGTGCACACGTGCAAGCGGGAGTGCCACGAAGGCCCCTGCGATGAATGCCAGGAGACAGTTACACAAGGTGAGTCAGCACGAATTAACATCTCTACTAAACTGAGAATAAGATGAATCGTTTTTAACAACGGATTCTGTTCATACATTTTTAGTAGCTACATTTACATTACTTCGTCTTGGTCAAGAAGTATGCCTTCTCAAATGAAATTTACAGTTTGAATCTGTTTTTTTAAATATTTTAGTATTATTTTGTTTTCTACTAATACTCCTTGGTTGATTTGAATTTAGGTTTATCGATTCTCTAGATTAAGCTGTAGAAACTAGCAGTGATAGACTAGTGGTATGAAATTGCACCTTTCACTCTGGGAGACCGGGTTCAAATTTTAGCGCGCACCTCTTCAAAATCTGCATTTTAAGTTAAAATATCATTAGCTATAACGGTGAAATAAAACATTCTGAGGAAACCTGCACACCTTAGAGTTGTAAAAAAAATGTTCTCTAAGGCGTGTGAAGTCTGCCATCCCGCACTTGGCCAGAGTGGCAAACTATGGCCATAACGCACCCATTCTGAGAGGACACCCATGTTCCAACAGTGGAACGACAGACGGGTCTGAAAAAAAAAGCTGTAGAAGAAGGAGTTACAAGTGTTAAAAGTTAATAGAAGTTCGTTGTAGTTAATGTTAGTTTTGGTACAAGGAGTTGTTTGTATGTTTTTTTGTGTGTAACATGAGTATTAAAGTGGGCGTGATGTGCAGTGTGCTACTGCGCGGTGGCGCGGTCGCGCGTGGCGGCGTGCGAGCGCGGCGCGGCGGCGCGCTGGGCGTGCGGCGCCGAGTGCGCGCGCGTGCTGGCGTGCGGCGCGCACGTGTGCCGGCGCGCGTGCCACGCGCCGCCCTGCAGCGCGTGCCCGCTGCGCCCCGACGCCGTGCTCGCCTGCCCCTGCGGGAAGACCGGGTGCCTGCTCTATACATTTTTATCATAAAATTGTGCTAGTAAAATATTCAGATTAATATTACCTTGCTACAAGCAGGGTAATTATCTCCATAAGTGATAACTTTAGATAAGTTATTTCTGTGAAATTATAGAAGCAGCTAAGACCATATGATCAAGGAGAAGCATTTGTTATTAGGGACCTTAGATATTTATAAAAACATGAAAATGTTTCACTCTATGTACCATGTACCATATGTACCATACCAACCAAACATTTACAATTTGACCGTATTTCTATTGGGCAAATTGCTTTAAGTTCTCTCAACGATTAATCTTTTCCCTTTTTAACAGATGACCACTCTGTCATTGACTTGTTTGTCTACCGGAACAAATCTTTGTTCTATATGTGTGGTTGTAAAGTATATGTATGTTTGTCCATTTTCTTAAATTTACCATGTATTTGTTTCTGCCTTTTGGGTGTACAATAAATAATTATTGTATATTGTATTGTTTATTTACATGTGCCTTTATTAGTTACATCAGGTTTTAACACCCCTTATACATGTTTCTGATCTGCAACCAGGATAGAAAGAGGTCAGCGCAAGAAGTGCACAGATCCCATCCCGGTGTGCGACAACATCTGCGCCAAGCCTCTGCCCTGCGGGCCCGAGGAGGAGAAGCATTTTTGTAAGGAGAACTGCCATGAAGGTATGTTTTATAGTTGATATATTTAATCGTTTTACGGTACTTCAATAATTCTCATCATCATCAGCTTATTGCACTCCACTGCTGGACATAGGTTAGCTCTAAAGGGTTTTGCCCATAAGTCCCACACTGGGCAATGGGGTTAGGGATTGCAGAGCAGAGCTGCTCACACTATCTGGGCTTCTGCCCACAGGCGGCCAGTGCATGTAGCTATAGTCATACCGTGTCATACCGCGACCTGCCAGCGCCGCGTTTAGTCGCCTCTTAGGAAACCCTGTATCCCGGCACGGGGTATATTCTTACTGCACTCCTAGACATAATGTCAAATAATTCTCATTCAATATTAATTGCGACTGCATATAGAACTTTCGAGAAAAGCAAATAATGATTGTATGTTTCCAGGCGAATGTCCCGTGTGCCCGGACTCCACCCAAATTCAGTGTCGCTGCGGACACTCGACCCGGGAGGTGCCGTGCCGGGACCTGCCGCTCCCGGAAAACAGCGTCCTGTGTCAGCGGAAGTGCAATAAGGTGGTATTAAAAAACTTACTTCAGTATAGTAAAATACTTACTACAAATAGGCCAACCGCACATTTTATAGCTGGTGTTTAAAAAAAGTAAAATATATCACTGTATTAAAATTTTAGTTTTAGAGGGGGGGGGCGATGCATCTCGATTGTCATACTGAATATAAGGGGAAAATAATGACTCAATTAGTGGCGATGATGAGCTTTTTTTGCTGCATAATAATATTAATCTTTTTATTACAAAATTTGTGCCCGTTGTATGACAGTAGGCTCACCACCTATTCCATAGTGGGACGTAAACGTTACTGGTGAAACGTGGGAGTGTACTACACATACATCTTCATGGATAACAGGTCAGCTTATTGCCATACACCGGGTACATATCCAGACTCCGAGCCACTACTAGAAAATGTAAATAAAACAATTTAGTAGTGCGCGACCCGGGAATTGAACACAGGACCTCCCGATCGGCAGTCGCACTTGCAACCAACGAGTCAGTCATATATAAAATGTTGAAATGTGTAATTTAAAGCGTGGTAAACTTGTTTTATTGAATTGGCCAAAATTTTCATTAGATATTTTTTATAGAACTTTTTTGACATAATGTATAGTTTTCATACCTAAGCAATCTAATATAAATGTTAACCATTAGTAAAACATCATTCGAATGCATTATTTTAGTCAGAAATATAAAAATGTGTTTCGTCGTGCAGAAAATGAACTGCGGGCGGCACCGGTGCCGCGAGGTGTGCTGCGACGGCGCCGACCACATGTGCACGCTGCTGTGCGGCCGCAGCCTGTCCTGCCAGCAGCACCGCTGCGAGGAGTACTGCCACGCCGGCCACTGCGCGCCCTGCCCGCGCCTCAGTGAGTCGCAGCGTTGTCTTGCTAGTGTATCGTTACGGCATGGCCCTTACGGAGTGGGCAGAGTTCCGATACATGTTTCTCGATACACACGTTGATACAACACCTTTTAGTTAATTGATCTTATTCAGACACTGTGTCGGAGCAATATCAAGCTGATTCTTGGAATTATTGCGGTTGTGTACATACAAACGTACCTACATAGGTTCTTTTTAAATCCTTTGTTTTTGTTTGTTGAATCGAATGCATCTTATCTTCATAAATGAAATGATGATAGGAAAAGTGATGTGTTCACTTGGTTTCACTTTAACGGATCTGTAACAACGAAGAGTAAATAATTCTGGTACATAAGGGTTTTTTAACTCGCTTAGGTCCAAACATGGGGCTTTGTACATTAAAAATGACATAATAAATAATTTATTTAGACGACAAATACATTGTGAGTGAGTGACAATTTATTTGATGTAATTAACTTCACATAATGCAGAATAATTTGAAAATGCTAAATAGTTTCCTGTTCCGATTAGATTTCGAGGAGGTGCGGTGCGAGTGCGGCGAGGCGGTGCTGCTGCCGCCCGTGGCGTGCGGCGCGCGGCCGCCGGCGTGCTCGGCGCCGTGCGCGCGCGCGCGCCCGTGCGGCCACCCGCCGCACCACGCGTGCCACGCCGCCGACTGCCCGCCCTGCGTCGTGCTCACCACGCGCGTGTGCCACGGCGGACACGAGGTCGCGCATTACAGTATTACTCTGTTTTGTTTACCACTTAGCAAACGATCCACTTGAATATTGGATGAAATAATACATGTAATCATTTTTTGAATAGATAACGGTAGTTCATAGATTTGAGAGGGTCCAATAAAAACGCGTTGTCGTTTGAGCTTGGCAAGTTTGGATCAAAAGTAATTTTATATATACCTTCACTAGCATATAGACGTTTATTGTAAGATTCAGAGGTCTTGTATTAAGTGTAGTGTATGGTTAATTGAATAATTAGCACTTTCAAGTACTAAACTGACAAAACGACATTGGGCATGCGTCGGGCAAATAATACGGAAATTTAAATGTGTCTGATAATATTATTTTTTTTTATCACAGGAAAGAAAAACAATTCCGTGTTCCCAAGAGGAGTTTTCGTGCGGTCTGCCCTGCGGGAAGCCATTACCTTGTGGCAAGCACACTTGCATTAAGATCTGTCACAAAGGCCCATGTGATACTGGCAAGTGAGTGTTGCAATTTTGAATTAACTATTCTAGAAATTATATTTTATCGTTATTATACGTGTAAATTTTCAACTTCTGTTTTTTTATATTTTTGGTAATTTTTTTATATTTCAGTTTGCATAGGTACAATCAAAAATTTGAAAAGTTGTTGTCACATGTCGTGAAAAGTTATCTAGGTGTGGCTAATAGTGTAATGTTAATATGTTTAAAAATAGTAATACCGCTGTAACGCAATTCGGTGTTGTCTAGATGTACGCAGCCGTGCACGGAGAAGCGGCCGTCATGCGGGCACCCGTGCGCGGCGCCGTGCCACGCGGGCGGCGCGGGCGGCCCGTGCCCCAGCGCGGCGCCCTGCCGCCGCGCCGTGCGCGCCACGTGCCCGTGCGGCCGCCGCGCCGCCGAGCGCGCCTGCTGCGACAACGCGCGGGACCTCGCCAGGTGCGCAGCTTCACCTTCGTTTAGTTATATTGGCATTTAACAAGTACCCATCTTATAATATGCAATATGCATATGGTTTGTCGCTTGTCATATGAAATCTTTTTGTGTGTCTACTGCGTTCTTCAGATGGTTTTAAGTGTTGACCCTTCATTACAGTGCGAAACATTACATTTCAATTTTAGATTAGTTAAATATTTTTTAACTTTATATTTTCGTTTTACAGAATTCTGAGTTCATTGACCGTGTCGAAGATGCAGGAGGGCGGGTCTGTCGATTTGAGTGACGTCCAACGTCCGGCTAACATGCTTAAAACGTGGGTTTGAAAATATTATATCAATAATACTTGTCTACATAAGATTAGAACAAATAATAAAGATACATAAAAAAAATCAAGTTATTTTTTAAATCAATAAATTATTGTTGAATATGTGCGTCGATAAGAAAGATCAGAAGAGAAATATGTGTGTGCGGCGGCAGGTTGGAGTGCGACGACGAGTGCCGGCAGGAGGCGCGCAGCCGGCAGCTGGCGCTGGCGCTGCAGATCCGCAACCCCGACGTGTCGGCCAAGCTGGCGCCGCGCTACAGCGAGAGCGTGCGCGCCACGGCCGCGCGCGAGCCCGCCTTCGCCAACCACGTGCACGAGCGCCTCGCTGAGCTCGTGCAGCGCGCCAAGAACGTACGCGCACCGCCTGCCTGCCACCACCACCACCACGACCGCCGCCATCAACATACCAGCGTTACTAACGTCATCATCACCATCAGCCTGTCTCATGGCTGGGCCCTCGTTTCTTTTCTCGCAATATCTGATGCGTACTCTATAATGTTCCAATGCGATAATCTACGCATCCCGCCCGTGATTATGATTCCCGAACTTTGCACAGTTTTCCTTACTTTGCAATTGACTAAAATACAATTAAATTCCAAACTAAGAGTGTAGACACTACCCTGCAGGATAGCTTATAAATGTATGAATTCGCTTTGTGTTCTAGTCCAAGCAGAAAACCCGTTCGCATTCGTTCCCATCTATGAACCGCCAGAAGAGGCAGTTCATACACGAGATGTGCGAGCACTTCGGCTGCGAGAGCGTGGCGTACGACGCCGAGCCCAACAGGAACGTGGTGGCCACGGCCGACAGGGAGAAGGTAAAACGTTTGTCTATAGTAACGGAACGGAACATCACGTCTGTAATCTCTGAAAAGGTAGGCAGAGGAGTGTAGTACACTCCCATGTTTCACCAGTTACGTTTACGGCTGACTATAGAATAGGTAGTGAGTCTAATGCCATATACCGGGAACGTCTCCAGACTCCGAGCCACTACTAGAAAGTATAAGTTAGTAAAATCCAATAGTGCCCGACGCTGGATTTGAACCCTGGACCTCTATCGGCGGTTGTGCTCCCAACAACACGACCAACGAGGCAACGATAGTAATAGAATCTCATTGTAATATCACTTGTTCGAGAACATGCATGCATTGTCCGTTTCTGCTGACACTGCATTGACGCGCAATCGTTTTACCTAATTAATTATA
>DWDU01003979.1:0-11149 GCA_018245575.1 Jemadia suekentonmiller
GGTTGGCCGAGGGGGGGTGGGTGGGGGGGGGGGGGTGGGGGGGGGGGTGGGGGGGGGGGGGGGGGGGGGGGGTGTGTGTGTGTGTGTGTATTCGTGGGCGTGAACGTGAATATACACGATGTTTATGTGAAATAGTGTCAAAGGAACACCACTGAACAGCCCAGAGTACCGCCAACATATAACGGTAGGCCTAATAAATAATATTACACGCGCCTACAGCGATCCAGGCCCACCGCAGTCAGCACCGGATATCTACGTGTTGGCACAAAATAATATTTGAAGAGAACAAAAAGATGTAAAGTTATAAAGGGAGTGATGAATGTAGCAGCCCGGCAGGTCTGTAAGGATAAAGATATTTGGCGTTCGGTGCTCTCTGCATACCCCATGAGGGACCTACCGTGAAGATATGTGTGTATGTATAAAAAGAAGTGCACATTGTACCAACCGTTCTGTATAGAAATTAGCCCTTGCAACCTATGAACATAATTATGTATATACCATGTGCAATATTCATCATTGTTTCATAATTAAATGCAATTATTTTTGATAATACCACATTTACCTAATAAGATATATTTTATTTATTTTTATATATAATTTGGATTACTATTTTTCATGACATACTTATAAATACAGACATATCGTCCATGATTTTCCAAAAAAGTTATTCACTGCAGCGATTTTTTGTAATGATTATTGTGTTTTTTAATGTGATACATCCCTAGCCGAGGTAACCCGATTGTGAGCGTGGCGACGGCTGTGCGTGGCGACGCGTCGCCACGCTGTATGATGGCTACATATACATATACGTGCAGTTTATATGTGTAGTGTGTGTCACGATGCCATCACAGAAATGACTGATTAAAACAATTGCGGTGTTGCAATTTTTAATAATTTGTTAAATTTCGGAATGTTTTTTTATTATTATTTGTGTATTTAATGAAAATAAATGTTCATTAAATAAATAGTCTTTTATTTCTATAAAAAACGTCTTATTCTATTTATTTATTAGGCCATATTTAGTTTCTGTCGAAATTTGTTATTTTTTGAATGCACGACTTATATAAAATGATTTGAATGTTTCACATCTGCCAGGCGTCCCATGACGGCTCATGCTTTTTATATCTAATAAACTAAAAATAACACCTATTTCCCCTATTAATATTACTATTATTATTATATTTACTCTTAGTACTGTTATGGTTGATTATAACTTCCGTATGTAATAAGAATATGTGTATTTTTTTATGTAAATATTGTATTTATTGACTATCCCGTCTACCTACAAATTCATCTAAAAATACTATTGCTTATACATTGTTTTTTAATTATTTTCTTATTTTATTGTTACGACCTGACGTGTTTTCTTCTCTTTCACAGCTACAAAATTATTGTAGTTACTCACGCGGGTGTCTCAACTGGAGATACAACTGATGGTATTTCTGTAACGGTTCGGCCTCGAACGGTTGTCCTACGAAACTGGCGCGGCTGAACTACGTTTTCAGTAACTCTGTAAAGCACACAAATTGTGCGTTTTACCAACATAACTGTCACGTGGCTTACCGACAGACAGCACCAATAATGTTACGAGTTTGTATTCAATATGTACTTAAGCAATTAGGAATTATGCGAAGGATATTTTTATAAACTTTCGATACTAACCCGCTCTTCGAATTATACTATGAATGCACGTTTTTATTATTAAACAGATTAACAAGTTAACAAATGCTGCCGAAAATTACTGACAATTCGTTCTACATCTTCCACTTTATTAATCCCCGAAGTAATCCCCAAAGAGATAGACGAAAAATAGATATCGTTTAGTAAACTTTAATTAGCCAATGAAAGACGAGGTCACGTGTGTGCAGTAGCTTACATTGGGATATTGAATATGCAGCTTTGTTTACATATTAACATTATTAACGATTCATCAATGGGATGATAGGTAACATTTATAAGAAATTTATTGCAACACAATTTGCATTTTTTTATCTCACTTGAGTTCTATAATATTAGCAGTTACTCACGCTTGTTGCAATATCGGTGACATATACGGTGACATATACGATGACATATACGGTGACACGGGTGAGACCGGTGCCTTGTTTGTAAAATAACATTCGCACGGTCCTATGATACGTGGAAGGTTTCTGTAAATTAAAAGTTTGAATAGCTACTTTCTTTAGACTATTACGCCATGGAATTTTAAAAGTTAAAATTACATACACCTGGACTGAAAGTAGTGTTATTCCCGTATGTTCTTATAAATTAGTCGTGACTTAAAGTCTCCAAGGCGATATTTTTATTATTGGTGATATAAACGCCCTCACTGGATTGTAGGAACTGAGACATTCCAAATTTTAATTGAACGCGTTATTTAAATTATAACTTAAATGTCTTCTTTCTATAATGACATAATATTTAAAAAGAAATCAGATCTTACGTCATGCCAGGATAAGACAAGACCCACTTAATTGGTTCTTGTATTCAGTTTTTTATATTTGGCCTAGGAAACCGGCACACGGGGTCTGGTTACCTCGTGATAAGTGGTTACCTCCGCGTATGAACATCTGTAACACTTAGCTGTTACTGATTCATTATCTGCTATGATCGTTATCTCTGCGCCTAAAAGTAATAGTTTTGTGCAATAAGTTTGTTTTGTTATTTACTAAATTAATAATTTGTGGGAAAATGTTTAGTTCCACATTATTCCACACTATCCTGATTGTTATGTTTATGCAACCATGATTTTAAATCTAAGGTACTCAGATTGAAGTACGATCTGGAGATGGAAGTACGGCGAAAATGTTTGGTCTGAACGTGTGTTGTAGGTTTTATAATATGCACACATTTTAAACAGCCCCGTTGTATTTATATGAATATAGTAAATGTATTGTTCGGTATACATATGTTGCGACCAATTAGCTTAATTAGCCGTTCAATCAACACCCTAGTCTCTTTACTAAATATCGCCATTCAACTAGCGGCCTGAATGGCATTCGGCCATTTGATCAAACACCTAGGCAAATGACTTGGATAGATGACGTTTCATTACTTGTCTAGCTTATTTATTTCAATTTAATTTCACTTAGCACCAAGACCCTCCAAACTGTCAATATGACATAAAAAGCTTAGATGACCATGAGTTCTGGACAGAAAAAACAGCTATGGATTATAACTGGATGAACAAATACGATATAATGATAGATGCAAACGAATTAATTTAGATTAACCGTGGAAACCAGTTATGCTAGGTTAGATTAATTAAAAAAAAAGGTTAAATTAGATTAACCTAACATAACCTTACAAAAAGGTTAGGTTGAACGTTCAGAAAATGTTAGGTTACATCAACTTAACCGAACGCACGATGATTAAATACCAATGATTAACGCACTCTTATTGTTAAATCTGGGCCAAATTTTTAAATTCAAATAAAATTACGGATAAAAATTTTGGATTTCTTTAAATGAAGTTCTATGTGAAACAGTGGCGATATCCAGCACATTACCTAACAAAGGACGAGGTCACCAGTGTGCATGGTATTTCATATAGGGATATTCGTTATGCAGTTATATGCATATGTACTAAACATTTTAACGTTTATCGATGGGGTGAAGGATAATTTGCTTTATTTAATTCATTTGAAAAAAACGTAAGGTAACATGACCCCTATAATTCTTGAAAAGGTAGGCAGAGGAATATAGAACATTCACACGTTTCACTAATTATGTTTAGGTCCCATTATGGAATAGCTGGTGAGCCTATTGCCATACACTGGGCACATATCCAGACTACGAACCACTACTAGAAAATCTAAATTAAAATAATTTCTTAGTGCAAGACCCGGGGATTAAACCCAGGACCTCCCGATCTGCAGTCGCACTTGCAAACAATACGACCAACGAGGCAGTTAATTCATTTGAGATCTACAATATTAGCAGTTATTCACAGTTGCTGCAATATCGGTGACAAATTTAGTGACCCAGAAGCACTAATGAGGGACTACAAATAAATTATACATAGAAGTATAACACCTTCGCTGTCTGCTGCGTGTGCCAATTAGTCTTTAAAATATCAACATCAATTAATGTTTCGCTCTTAGCTGGTAATACGTGTTATACTTGGATAGGTGGTAGGATGGTATTTCCAATTTTATCCGACTAAAGTTATATAGGTTAGGTATATGTATTTCAATAAACGAAACTACTCAATAAGTTTAGTAGAATTATACATACATATAAATTTATGTACATTGTTTGATTGATTTACAACGTATCTTCTTTAAAAAAATAAGCATCTTTAACTATAATTTATTTTTGTATCTCGTTGTATGTGTTAATGACCTAGCATTAAAATTATAACTTTAAATGTTAATGATTATTCTTGACGAGTAATAAAATTTAACGTAACTTCACGCCTGTTATCCCCGAAGAGGGAGGTAGAGGAGTGTAGTACACTCCCACGTATCACCAGTTACGTTTACGTCCCACTATGGAATAGGTGGTGAGCCTACTGCCATGCATAATATAATTTATATCAATTTTTATAATTGTTAATAGATATTAAAACGCTGAATAAATAAACAGTCACTTACAGTATGGGTTTGGAACAATGCGGCTTGGCTGTATCGCTTATTGACAGTTCTGTTCCCGATCTGTCTCCTTTCGCCGCCTGCTCCGTGGCCCTGGCAAATACAACTCGAAATTATTATAAATTTCTCTATTCCTTGTCCATCGCCATTAACTTCAAAGGACGAAACCACTGTGTCAATTCCTAAAGATCTTATTAAATCTTAATTAAAAATATGATGTTAAAATTAATGATTATTCTTGTAGAGTAATAAAATTTAACGTAACATCACGTCTGTTATCCCCGAAGATATAGGCAGAGGAGTGTAGTACACTCCCACATATCACCAGTTACGTTTACGTCCCACTATGGAATTAAATAGGTGGTGAGCCGATTGCCATGCAAAATTTATATCAATTATTATAATTATTAATAGATATTAAAACGCTGAATAAATAAACAGTCACTTACAGTATGGGTTTGGTGGATTGTGGCCTGGCCATTTCACGCCTTGACTGTTCTGTTCCCGAACTGTCTCCCGTCGCCGCCTGCTCCGTGGGCCTGGCAAATACAAGCCGAAATTATTATAAATTTCACTATTCCTTGTTCATTGCCTAATGGCAATGTTAGTACTTACAAAGTTAATACCTTAAAGGACGAAATCACTGTGTCAACTCGTAAAGATCTTATAAAATCTTACCGCTCTACCATTTGGAACGCATCTAGTAGCCCCGACTCAACATCTTGGTTTTCTTTGCGGTCTTTATTAGCCTCCCTAAAGGAAAATGTTTGAACATTACATTAAAATCTACCGTACAATCGCTAACGTTAAAAAAAGGATTATAACAACAATTTCCGAACTTTACAAAGGTATTTTGTTTTTCTATGTATAAAATTTATGTAAACGTAACATCATATCTGTAATCCCCGAAGAGGTAGACAGAGAAGTGTAGAACACTCCCACGTTTCACCGGTTATATTTACGTCCCACTATAGATTAGGTGGTGAGCCTATTGCCATGCACCAGGCACAAATTCAGACTCTGAGCCACTACAAAAAAATCTAAATTAGAATATTCTATAGTGCCCGACCCGAGAATCCAACCCAGGACCTCGCGATCGGTAGTCGCACTTGCAAACAACACGACCAACGAGGCAGTCATGTTGTTTTATGTATTTTGCAGTTATAGCCTAGTGGTTTGATATTCGACCTCTCACTCTGTAAATCCTGATGCGTCCTGGGTCTAAACATGTGCGCTTTATAATTAAACATCACTTGCAATAACGGGGAAGGAAAAAAACTAGCACCTCTTACAATTCTTATAAAACACTTTTAGACGTGTAGAGTCTGTGTACTCACACTTGACTAGCGTGGCCAGACCATGGCCTACCCTAAATCAGTTATATTGAGAGGATTGTGTGTGTGAACCTCTAAGACGTATTCGTTTACGGCGGCCCACAGGCAGTACGTGTGGCGTGCGCTCTGATGTAACTCGCAAAGCCAAACTTGGTCTTAAATAATCGGTTACACGATATGCAACTTAGCTTCCCATCTTCATCATATGTATATACATACAATGGCTTAGGTCAGGTCTTCCGAAGTTGGAGTTTGTTATCGCGATCATTCAGGCGGTTGTCTTAAAAAAGTTTTGTGCTCTAACTAATAGCTTGTTATCATTCCGATCTCTTTTGCGCGAGCTCTTCTCATGTATGAGCCGTTATGCAGCTAGCTTTTATATAACGATTTTGAACATTTTTATATCGGAGATATTGACCACCTAGCTTACGCCCACCATAGCCAAATTTGAAGAAAAATACTGCCATCGGTAATCTGGAATTGTCCATATGAATAAAATGTCCACACCATCGGAGTTTTTTGCTCATAAGTAAACATTCCATACCGACCTTCTAGTTCTTTGCAATACCTCAGAGTTGGCAATTCTACTTCGCCATTTTACGTATAGACTGAAGGTATTTCATATGGAAAGAGTCGAGTCGCTTTATATCGGTTTTGTAAACACACCAGGCCTGACATGAGTACATTAAGATGGGGAGTATTATGGGCCTGTATACAGCTACTTTAGTTTTTATTCCAAGATCATGTCATCTCCAGAGTATTTGGTGCAGTTTGCTGAATTCTGCTGCAGCCCGTGCAATGCGTGATGCTATTTCTGACTATCAGTTATCGTTACGAATTGAGGTACCCATATAGCGAAAAGATGGTACTCAGTGGAGCTGTTTATTGTTTAAATAAATAAGCAAGGCATCAGGAAGCGTTCCACGAGCAGCCTGCTTTAAAATTTAAGTTTTTGATGCACTCACATCTAATCTCTGACGATACATTAAGCCTGTATAAATAGTCTTTAAAGTTGTTGATAGCAATGAGGCAGACATCGTGGGCATACTGAACATTGATAATTGAATACTACTGGATCTTACTTTTAGTTCTGAACCGAGTTACGTCGAAAACTCCTTTGTCAAACCTAGCATTAAGAACTATATGGCCACTACTGCCCTGCAAAGCATCCTTCAACATCATGGCAATGTAGATGGCAAAAGGTGTTGGTGTTATTACGCATTCCTGTTTAACGTCAACCGTAACTGGAAATTGATCAGAAAAGTTTCCTTCGTGGAGAACTTTAGTACTCATCCCATCATGGAGGTGCCGTATAAGTTTTACTAATTTCTCGGCGCAACCAATCTTATTTAGGGCCATCTATAGTGCAGTTCTAGGTACTCGATCAAATGCTTTTTCCAGGTTTACAAAACAGAGGTATAGGTTTTGATATTGTTCTAGGCTTTTTTCCTGAAGTTGTTTGATGACAAAAATACCATCAACCGTTCGGCCGAAAACCACACTGACTTTTCGGTAGGACTCGTTCGGCTACACTACTTAAGCACTTATTAAGGAGGTGAGAAATATTTTTTCCTGCGACGCTTAAAAGTGAAATTCCTCTATAAGAACTGCATTTAGGCAGGTTCCTTTTACCCTTATACAATTTACAAATAAAACTATCCTTCCACTGCTGGGGTACAGACTCTGTTTTCCAAATTTTTTGTATAAGTTCTAACAGCTGGTTTTTTATATTTGTACCTGAATACTTATACATGTCTGCAGGAATGCTGTCCGAACCAGGTGTATTTCCGTTTTTTAAGCGCGATATAGCTTCAGAAAATTGCTGAAGTGAAAAAAATGAGGCGAATAGTTTTACAATTAAACCACTGTTGAATGCTTTATTGTGGTACTACAAGAGTATTACAATTTTTCTGAATAAGCTTACCTCTTTCCTGTAAAATTAGTAAATGATGTTGCCGACATAAATTTGTCGATGAAGCGTTTTACTTTCGACCCTTTCTTCTCAGACCTAAGAAAAAATTTAGAACAATTGAGAAAACATTTTTATTTTTCTATACATAGAGGTATTTATCAAAGTACAGTCCCACTTTTACCAGTTACGTTTACCTACCACTATGAAATAGGTGCTGAGCCTTTTGTAATATACCGAACACATTACCAGAATAAAGGCCACAAAAAAAAAAACGTAACATCACGCCTGTAATCCCCGAAGAGGTAGGCAGAGGAATGTAGAACATTCCCACGTTTTACCAGGGGCCACAACTAATAAATAATGTGATATTATTAAAAAAAAATCAATAACTCTTACTACCTTATTGACTGGCCGGAAGTCGATGGCATGTTAATGCTTTCCTGATGGCTCAGAGATGTTTGTTGTTCATTAGCCCTAAGTAAAACGATGGTATACTTTTAAAAGTATAGTTAGCATAAAAATACATTTTCAAAATTATTTCATGCACAACTTATTTTTTATGTTGTAGTATCTACTATTATCACGAGTGCGTAGTTATTTCAACAATTCACTGAATATTAGAATGTAACATTCGAATTTTTCAATCGAACTTACCGGATCGTGCCTGTAAGCGATTGTAGCTCCATATCGATGCTGACTTGACGATTTTCGGATGATCCCCGCTCAATATTCCTAAGCAAAATATTGTCATATTTTTTAAATAGCATCGGTAGTATAAAAATAATTTTAAAAAATGTTAATGTACAATGTATTTAGGTTTTGCTTAAAAAAATGTAACATCCCACGAATAATCTCCGAAGAGATAGACAGAGAAATGTAGTACACTCCCAAGTTTCACCAGTTACACTTACGTGCTACTATGGAACAGGCGATAAATCTATTACCTAGCCAAACTCCGAGCCACTATTAGAATATGTAGGTTAGAAAAATCCAATAATCTTCGCGATCGACAGTCGCGGTTGCTACTAACATGACTAACGAGGTAACGAGGCTCTCAACGAGTGCTTCTATATCGTAAATAATGAGTGCGTGGTTATTTCAACAATATACTCAGTACTATATTTTTTTTCACAACTTCTAGAAGTTCATCAAGAGAATTTACTGTTTGGCGCTGGTTCAGGACGTAGAAGCCACGTCCATATTACTACTGATTGGACGACTTCCCGACAGTCCCCGCTCAGTGCTCCTAAGCTAATCGTTATTATTATTAAGTAGTTTTAAAACGCAACATTAATAAGACAACAATATTTAAGAAAATCGCTTCATGTAGCCTATACTATTTTTCAATATAAACGTAACAAAACGTAACATTACGCCTGTAATCTCCGAAGAGGTAGGCAGGGGAATGTAGAACACTCCCACGGTTCACCAGTTAGGTTTACGTCCCACTATGGTATAAGAGGTGAGCCTATTACCATGCACCGGGCACTCATTCAGACTCCGAGTCACTACTGGAAATTATAAGTTAGAAAAATTTAGTAATAACCGGCCCGGGAATTGAACCCAGGACCTCCCGATCGGCAGTCGCACTTGCAACCAACACGACAATCGAAGCAGTTAGTTCATCTATGCTGTTCTGAAGAAATTATTTAAATAATATGATATTATAAAACAAAACAATAACCCTTACCGCCTTGTTGACTGGCCGGAAGTCGATGGCATATTGATGTTTTCTTGGGCGTTGAGAGGTCTTTGTTGTTCATTGGTCCTAAGTAAAACGAAGGTATACATTGAAAAGTATTTATTTAAAAGTATGTATATATGTTTAATATAAAAAAAACTTCAAAAAATTATTTTATGCATAACATATATACATAATGTATGTTTTAGTACTTTCATCAAGTGAATAATAAGTGCGTAGTTATTTCAACAATATACTCAATATTATATTTTATTTTTTTTCACAACTGGACCTCCCGATCGGCAGGCGCACTTGCAACCAACACGACCCTCGAGGCAGTCAATTTGCCTTTTGAATATTTTCTATTTTAATAAACATAATAATTAAGTCTTAATGTAATCCTAATTCAAATGTAAATATTAATTAGATGTTTTATCAACTCTCTGAATGATGTATTTTTCTAAATGTATAATCACCATTTTTTCGCATAGGAACTCACCGTACAATTGACAGGCCCGATGTTGATGGTAGCTGTGTGTTGGCAACAGTCTGCTCATTTTCACACATGATTCGAGAATAAAATCTGGCAATACAAATGTAAATAAAGATATGCAATATTAATAATTTTTGTACAGCACAATGACAAAGTAATAGGCATTAATAACAATGAACTTGAAAGTATTGAGATGAAGAAATGTGAAGTTTGGTTGCAAGACACTGAGATTATTACATTTAATAACATGTATGTTATATAGGTATATAATAAGGTTATCGTTAAAACTTACATGGGAGTCAGCCGAACTGGAAATTCTGCGGGCGATGCACGTTGTCTTCGATTAGCGCTAAACAATACGGGTTTAAAATTAGTTTGGAAAATATCATTTTCTTAAAAGTTATTAATAAAATTATTCAGTATAATCTTTAAACTTTGTAGTTATTAGAAATAAATGTTGTTGATTTTGTACCTATATATATATAGCTACAAACAAAAAATCAAAATCAATATATATATATATATATAATAATAATAAGGTTATGGTTAGAACTTACTTCGGAGGCGGCCGAGGTATAACTACTGCGGCCCAAGCACCGCGTCTTTCATTAGCGCTAAAACAGTACGGGATTAAAATTAGTTTAGAACATATCATTTTCTTAAAAGTTATTAATAAAATTATTCAGTATAATCTTTAAACTTTGGAGTTATTACAAATAAATGTTGTTGATTTTGTACCTTTACGTATTTACATAGAAATAAATATTTAACATAATAATATGTAGTTTTTATATCTGGTTTACACCCAGAAACAATCCGCTTATTACACAAATACTTATTGTGCTCGGGTGGATCGTATGCACGACAACAGTGAGGATCACTAACCACTGTTTACGGGAGTATATATTTTATTATTATTGTGTCACGTGTTTGTCCGCGATGAACTCATAAACTGCTGAACCGATTTTAATGAAATTTTGTGTATATGTATTGTTTGTTCCAACTTAAAACATAGGATAGTATTTATCTCGATTAGAATAAAAAAAATATATTGCAAAATGAAGGTTATTCATAGATAAAAGTTAATATTAATTATCAATGGACGGCGCGTCAGTAAGAATTACACACTTTTCCTCAA
>DWDU01003980.1:0-11149 GCA_018245575.1 Jemadia suekentonmiller
TAATTTTGACATGTTTTGGTAAACTAGTTTACCAAAACATGTCAAAATTAGCATTACGCCTGTAATGCACGACGAGGTAGGCAGATGAGTATATGTGAATTTCACCAGATATTGCAGCAGGTAACTTGTGAAACGTGTGCACACCCAGACCAATAAAACTATATTTTATAGTGAACTTAACTTTTCCACCTCTTATCTTGCAAAGAAACGAGAAAACCATTCTCTTTTGTATTCATAACTGCCATTACGAATGATAGTAATTTTTACGGTAATATCGTAAACATGCAATATGGCCGGACGTCGAGTATTTCTGTTTAACATAATATTCTCAGAAAGTCTAGACTGCAGAGCTGAGCACGTAAAAAGTTGTTTCATTCAAGCCGGCCATATGTATGTAAATGAGTGATATGGCTAGTGTAATCAGCTTGTTTTATCATATAAATATGTACATACATATGTAGACACAACTCTTTTCATTTCCTACAGCTGGTTGCCTTTCTAGGCGGTCTTGAACGCCATGGAATCACACGTACCATCACGCCTGAAAATCATGAAAAGGTAGGCAGATTGGTCTAGAACACTTCCACGTCTCACGTATTACGTTAAAAGTTCCATAATGGAATACATGGTAAGTTTAATACCAAGTATCGGGCACAAATACGAACCAGAGCCTTTACCAGCAAATTCAGCGTAGATAAACTCAATAGTACTCTATCTGGAAATGAAACCCAAGACTGCTACTAAGTACGTTAAAAAACACCTCGCTCTTATATACTCCTACTAATTCAATATACATTAACACTACCTATGTTAGTAGCCAAAACGTATGTTGAAAGTTTTAAGCTATTCTGTATAATATCAATAAAGTTTAACGATTGTTGCCTTACGATAAGCCGGACAGCTTAGTGTTTTATTGAGGATGGAAATGGCAAATTTCTTTCTGGCGGTTTGTTATCCGAAGGTCGAATGGACTTAGTACCTATAATAGCTTTACATTACTTACATGAAAAAAATATACATACATTTGTACATTACGTCACGAGTCGTAACTTTTAAGAGAGTACTGCACTTCTCTGTCTACCTCACCGGGGATTACAAGGGAAATGTTATGTTTTATTTTTTCCTATCTGTTAAATTAATATAAAGCCGTGTCGTTCATACTATACGATTATCCAAAAAGTGTTACGTGCAAATGAAAAATTTAATCCTCGTCGATCCATTGAAACATCGAATGAATTTTGGCCTTTTTTAAAAACATAACCAAACATGCAGGAGCCGTTTTAGGAGAGTAAAGATAAATTTAGTAATCGTCTCTTACTCTAATTATCTCAATGCCATCTTCATCTCATGATTCCACTAGTGCAAATGAGCATCCTCTCATAATGAGAAAGGTCTGCCACGCTGGCCCAGTGCGCGTCGGTAGACTTCCGAGATGTTAAGGACAAGACTACGGTGTTCAGCTTTCGGCACCATATTTTCCTTTACCGTTGCAGCAAGTGAAATTTATTATTAAAATGCACATTTTTTTGTAGAAGTTTGCGGCAGAATAGAATTGAGGTCCCCGAATTGGACACCTGCATTGTGAACCACCCAGCTGTCACAGCTTACATACTTATCAAAGAAATACCTGTAGACATCTTCCTATTTGAAAATGAACGCCCTCCAACTAAAATTTCTTTTTTTTTAAGTGTGAAGGAAAGTAAATATTGCAACAATTTACTTGTGTACGTACGGAGATTTTAGTGCAAACTCGGACTCGCCTTCAAACTAAGTAGTCAACTCATCTGAAGATTAGTGCATCAATTGACTTGCAATGGCGATGACCGCGCGTTTTGTATGAAACGACACATCGGCTCTGTCGCACGGTCAAATCTTGCACTACTTGGCCGACAGATCTGGTCGTCAAAACAAATTGATTATGTTTATAATCGTTTACTGTTCTTACCAATGACTAATTTGCTTGTCACTGTGTGTCATCTAAATATCTAATTTGCATGTGTTCGTAAACACAGTGGAACGGCGTTCAGTTTTAAAGTAGACGATCTATAACATGAATATATAATTATTTACATAATTATTACAAATGTATTTACTATGATAAACCGGTGCGTAATTATGTCAAGTAATTTCCTTTGATTTTTACAACTTGCCGCGAAACAATCACAGTTTAAAAAATAGCCACGATTTTAAAATGTTTTTACGAGCTCCATTTATTTATAGCTTGTATTCATCGTGAGTGCTAGTTTATTAAGCGGTCCGGTTACGAATTAATAGGACAGCGGCAGCGTGGATACTTTGACAAAACACTGCAAGTGTCGAAATAACGTCGAGTTAGAGGGGCGGTTTTGAATTTCTCGTTAAATGATAGGTAGCTGTACGTACGGTTCTTTCTATAGAGCGATTGGCGAACATTTGATACTGCGGCGTCAGCTTTCCACATGCGAATTGTTTTGTCAGCTTCGCAGTACAATAACTCTTGGTACATTTCGTTATGTACTATATAATTATAGATGCATACAGGAAATGACGTCTGTTTACCCCGGGTTTTGAACACAGATTGATGATTTAGAATCTTCAGAAAATTTTGAGTCTTCTACATCGAATAAAGTCGACATATACGATCGTCTATTTAGAGATCTTTCAAGATATAATTATTATTTTAAAGATTCTATTCAATGATGATAACAAAGGATTATAAATTAAATAAATATACAAATAAAACAATATAGTTTACATACAAAAAACGAAAGGTGCCCGGTGCATGGCAGTAGGTTCACCACTTATTCCATAGTGGGGCGTAAACCTAACCGGTGAAACGTGGGAGTGTTCTACATTTATCTGCCTGCTTCTTGGGGGATACTAGTGTGATGTTACGTTTGATGATGTTACGAAACTTTTTAAAAAAAATCAGTGTTAGCGAACATGGCTTTTTGGATTTAAGCATCGTAACGGGATCTAGAAGTTTTTTTTAGTATTTGTCTTAAAACAAAATTATTTTTACAAAAATACTTAATTTTTTGGTTTTTGCAACATATTACAAACAAAACAACTTCTATTTCTTTTTTTTTAAATTAAATAACTTATTGAGTTCATATGGTTTTGAGATAGGAATTTACAAGTCAGCGGTCACTTTGGAACAATTGTAGAAGCGTCGAAACGGTTAACTGTTACGAGAAACAATTTCGAATTGTTAGTGCGATGTTAGTGACACGGGTCTTTCAAAAGCGCAAACTGGCATAAACATTCCTTATTGCAGGTGTCCGTTCGAACAATCGTGTATTGTCATACGATTCTCGACTCGCATGACATATGGAGGTGTTAGAATTTCGAATTGTTTGCGAACAATGGACGCTTAAAACCGATTTAAAGGAACGCAAGGGACATTAAGATTGATAGACTTGAAGGTTAAAGTCAAAATGAGTACGACACTTATAATTCTGAAATACAAATATGCAAAAAATATTTCACATTCCACTTATAACCGTTTCGGCAAATATTTTTTGTACAATTTTTTTCACCAGAAACACTCGTATTTTCGTATTGCGAATTTAAACATACATTTATGTATTTATCACAGTTAATAAAGCGAGAACTTGGGAGTTCTCCGACGATATTTTCGCTGTCAGCTAAGAATTCATCTGAGCACTGGATTATTATAATGTCCACTTTCGCAAATTGCGTGCTGCGTTGATGGAACCTTTCGAGTAGTTTTATTATATTAAATCTAATCTCACTAGTCAGTTTTTATGAAATTTATATTACTGTGAATATTTTGTAAAATTATTGTATGTACAATATATTTATTTATTATGTAAGTGGGCGCATCCTGTAAACAATTATTATGAATGCAGATATCAAATGGCAACCCTTTTTGCCAGTGGAAAAATAAATTAGGATGTTGGTTTTGTCCAAATAGGTATATGATTATATATAATCCATATATATTTGTTTATTATTATTTTTAGTAAATAACAGTTTTAAATCAATCGATGTACCTATTAGTTTATATTCTTTACCTGGTGTCATATTAAAAAAAAACTTTACATGAAGCCTGTAATCTACAAAGAGAGGCTGCGGAGTGCAGTGCACTACGACGTTCCACCGGATACGTTGCCATCCTACCGTCGAATAGGGGATGATACCATACGCCATACGCCGGGCACAAAATTCAGACTCCGAGGTACTACAAGGAACTTCAAATTAGAAAAACCGGTATTTCCGGTCACCGGTATTCGGTATTTGAACGCAGGACCTCTCGATTCGTAGTTGCGCTTGCAACCACTCGACCACGAGTCTTAATTAAATTGAAGGACCAAATCCAATTAGATCGTCTTAAATCTTATAAGATTCCGTGTTGTCTTCATAATGTAATGAACCCGTGACAGATGTGATAAATTACCGTCAGCTGTGAAATTCTTCCTTGAAATTGTTTACTTTTTTTTAATAACGTTACAATATTAAGTAAGCATTATTTTATTTATAATGGTTCGGACATGTAGACTGAATGGCAGATGAAATTATTATTGTGAATGTAGATGGATGCAGGTACCGAAGGAGACTAAGACATGGGTCAGAAACCTCAGCGCCCTTATGAAAGAAATTTGTTACAGAAAACTTTAATATATTCTCATTATAGACGCAACTAACATTTTTATTTAATTTTGTAATTATAACAAAAAAGTACGATTCGTATGCAAAAATATCGAGGTTGAAAGTTCTATACGAACTTCAACTTAAGCTGTAAACATGTTTAGTCGCTATGTGAAAAGAAAGTAAACAAACAGGAATTAGAATTGTAACAAGATGAAAGCGTATACACTAACGGCAAATTATTGAATAAAATTAAATTAAATTCGCATTATATACAGTAAGCGTATTTAATATTACGTAAACATAAATATTACATAGTGACATATATACATGACTGTCTCATACAATCTGTGGTTACAAGCGCGATCACTGATGTAGACGTCTTGAGTTCGAATCCTGTGTCGGGTACTATTGGTATTTTATAACTTGAAATTCCTTGTAATGGCTCGGGGTCTGGATTTGTGGCTGGTGAATGGCAATATTACCATCACTTATACCACAATGGGACGTAAACGTAACTGGTGCAACGTGGCAGTGTACTACACCCCTCTGCCTACATCTTCGGGGATTACAGGCGTAATGTTAGGTTAATTGCATAAATGAGGACTAAGTAGGTAAATTTAAGGTAAATGTAAGCTAAAGGAGATGTTATTTTTAATGCTGAATGACGTGTAATTAATAAACACGTTTTACAGCAATCAAATGTAGTCACGCTACCTCCCCTCTATTGATAGATACTTGAAGCTCTTCGACCGCCTAATTGATTTGAAAATTGAAACTGAAGTAGGCTTGCACGCAGATGGCTTCAGACACAATGCCTACTTTGAAGTTATAAAATCATTACAAGTATCTTGTAATGTGTGTCGCAAATTGTGAATTGATTATTTAATTATATATTTATAGTGCGTTTAGTCATCCATTATATAGTTTGATATCCTCGAAGTCTAATTGAAACATGCAAGTGAAACTGGAATTAAATCTAACTAAACATACATAGTTACGTTATTTAACTCGAAATGTAATTTACAGATGTTGATACTTACGTTAGTTATGCCAGAGGTAGTTTTAGCAAAATATGACAATACTTCCCCCCCCCTCCCCTTCCCATCCTCACCCCTACTCCACTAGGGAGTACATTCAACAAGCAGACAAACTAATTATAACACAAGTTCCACTCTAATATGATGCATGCGCTAGGTGAAGCCATATGAGATTAGGACAATATTACATTTGAAGACAGAGTGAGTTCTTAACACATTATAACAGTGCACGTTTTATTGCAATTATGCAGTGTAGAGTAAATAAGCCGATGTCTGACCGCGTTAATTCCGTTGCGTTGGCGACGTGTGCCAGTCCTTTTTAAATTTATAGTCTGTCTTATTCCGCCAGCAGAGGGCTCCGCATATAGTACCTTGCTTACATCAAATTAGGTTTTCCTCTGCCATCGTATGGACAAATGTACTGGACACATAATTGTATCTTCTCCTATATAATTAATTAATTAATGTAATTAAACCATATGTAACCTTTTACATGATTAAAAAATGTCTAACTCAATTCGCGAATGATTGTTTCTCAGGATAACCCGATTTCTTTCGGATCTAACTGAGATTCTTTATCATGATACATAATTCGTCATTATCATCAGCCTATAGCAGTCTATTACTGGACATAGGCTCTCTCTGAGGGGTTATGCCCTAAATGTCCACGCTGGACATCACGATAATATTAGGACAATAATATTGTGGACAATAATGCATATTAACAATGTACATTAATACCCACGAAACGTTGAATAGTCAAATGAGTAATCATTGTTTTAATATTTCCAAAAGCAATTGGAAATATGCAACAGATATTGAAATATTCATATGCCACATCATTTTGTATTCGACAATATTAGTGCTGAATCGTTTGGCTTTTTCGTTAATTGTTTTCTCTTGTCAGATATCATATTTTAGCGGAATTTCATACCTCAGAGCGGTCAGATGTTCATTTCGCGAACAATAAAGTTTACAACTAACATCGCTATGACTTCAGGTTTTGTTTTCAATTATCTCTCTCTTTGGTGATAATGTATAGCTCTTTTTAGTGATAATGTATAAACGAATGCCTCGTAGGTCGAGTGGTAAATGCGGTTGGCGATCAACGGGTCCTGGGTTCGGGAAAAGTATTATCGAGTTTCTCAGAGTTTGGGATTGTGCACTGTGTGGCAACATGATCACTCCTATTATATGATAGGTGTAACATAACTCTTAAAAAATGTAATACTACACCCATCTATAGGAAATATAGGCGTAATGTTATGTTACGTCATGTTTATAAATATTATATAAGTAGATACAAATATTTGTATGAAATGAATACGATGAAAAGGTTGAATAGACATAGGTCATGCGTTATTGATGTGTGGCAGCTGATAGCAAAACGAATGTTGATCATTATAACAATATGATTACGCCATGTCTCTTGCGCAATGAACTGAATGTTTGTTTTATTGCAAGTTGATTATGCAATAATTATGATTTCTTTAACATAATTTACATGTATGTATTATTATGTGACTTATTAATTATGTATATTTCAAAATGACTTGATATCAAACGAGGATTACAATCAACATAAATTTTAATTTTCCTTTTGGTCTAGCGTGGGATTTCGTGACCTTGATTGTTCCGACGGTAGTTTCGGGTTCGATTCGCGCTTATCACAAATACTATATATACCTATACTTTAAATGACACGAGTGTTTGTTCTGTGCGTAAAATTATCCAAGTTCCCGAGTGAAGCATCCCCCAGATATTATCATTGTAACATAATACTATTATTGTTTTTAGTGGCAATTGGTACTGAAAATCTACGTTAAATTACTATCAACTATTCTTCTTACAGGTATCATGTACATTAAAGTTCAAAAGATATACGGTCAGATATGTGACAGCGTCTCAAAAGCGTAAATTAAAATCGCTAACGAATAATAATTACTGAAAATGACTCGGAGGAACATTGTATCCATGAAAATTCTCCTGCAGGTTTTATCAAATGCTTAATAATGTCCTCTCGCCCATTTCAGCGAATGTCATTTCGGTGACTGTCAACTACATTTCTCGTTGTAATTGTAATAACAGTTGACATTGTACAGCTGGTGGCGATACGAAATTAAATGGAATGAGCCGTTACGTTTGGGTGGAGGACATTATGCTGAATTAGTCGTCTCATTCACCGCTCGCGAAAAACGATATAATAAAGTTTCCAAGTCATAGCCTCGTATCTGCTTAGTTCTATTTTTGACTTCTAGCCAAAGGTTGTCTGGTAGGGTTCGCTTGCTAGCAATTATGTAGAAGGCCTTTTGTATATTCTTCCATGTGGTCATTCATATTGTCTCCGTTTTACTCTATTTGCTGTACAATAAACAATAATTGTGTTTTGTTATATGTGTATACGCCATGAAGATGACGATTTGATCAATCAAAAAATTCTTCAAGTTATATTATATATCTTACTAACAATGACAGAAAAAAAGATATTTTAATTAATGATATCCTAAATTAAATTACTCCCCTAATTTATGCGATTGCTCTAGGCACGAACAGAATTCTATTTTGTTAATAAACTTGCACTCATTTCCAATTATACTTTAAAATTATGTGAACGACATACCGCTGACACCACCGCTCGCTTACATGGTCTCGTCGTGACTAATCAAGTGATATTCTTTTAACGCTCTTCGAATTCAAAGCTTTTTTTATCGTAACCTACCCACATTTTACAATCAACATTAATTAAGTTATATTGGATATTCTCCCGCATTGCACCCCGTACGTAATGTACACATTTTTATGGAATATTAGACTACAAATATTGCGTAATCTACCACCATTCATATGTTTCATTGTTGGACTTCACGTTCATTGAAGCAAATATTCTATAGCTGATATAGCAATACATTAATGTATGGTATATTGTTATCTAAGAACGGCATAAGATAATAATAAATAATATATCATTGAACGATTATTCCTTTCGGATCGGAATAAAATTTGATAAAAAATATATCGTTTTGCAAATCTTGGCTGTGTGGTATAATTTAGACAGAGTGACGTTTTATAATTCTTATGAGGCTTATTCCATCGAGGCAGTCAATTTTATTGTTTCCGTCGTTGTCACTGTTTTTGTCACTTTTTAAAAACAAACAAGTGCGCAGCTCAAGGCTGTATCAAACGGGACTTTGACCAATCAGAAACGTTGGAAAGCTTTGTATGCGGGTGCGAGTGTTTCCTTCAACATAAAAATATCGTTAAAGACTATTCCACGTTCTTTGCGAATATCAAATGTAGAAGTATTATTTATAATAAATTTGGAACCAAATTAACAAACCAAACAGTTGGAACCAAATTATGAATATCTTGTGTGCACTCTCCAAAACGTATCCATTAGAAAACTGCAAGACGAGCAAATTTATTTCGATATTCAAGACTAAGCAGATTAAACTGTATGAGTTTGTTGTTACCAATAAAAGTATGTATATCCGCAAGATCATATAATATCTGTCCAGTCGCAAATCCAACCTGGGAAAGCTTATTGTTGCATAGTGAAAATTATAACAAATATTAAAAACATGATATAATCGTCCATATATATTTTTGTCAAACTTGAATTGTATAAATAATAATTGTAGCTATTTAAGTAATTATAATTACCGACTGATCACGCTACAGCTCAGCCTACGTGGACGGCTAGAAGCCCAGGTCGCCGACTGGTGCTCCGAGGTTCGCAAGTTAATTTATATAACAAAATTACTTTGCAGATTTTCCTGCTATTGTAAATGTTACATTTAATAATGCAATAAATATCTGTTACAATTAATGACACTATCGTAAATAACAATTATGACAAACCTACTCAAACGTGTCGCGATATGGTATGCGAGCTGTAATAGTTTAAATTTCAGTTTCCGTTGCTGTGTGTATAACAAACTTGCCGACATGAGTAGCAAACAATGCAGCAAGTTATAGCAAATGTTTATATTGATCATTGTGTTGAATAATGCAACTTTATCAGTTTCCGACAGTACTTTGAACTGTATGTGGACTAATTGGTGCAGTGTTAATAATATAGATAGAAAAATTTAAAGATTATGAGCTAGATTCAAAGGACGTTTGTATATTTTAAGCCGCGATGAAATACAGCGAAAAAAATTCTTGGTTCTTACTTTCGGGACGCATACTCACGGTGAAGACGTCGCGTTGCAGGATGCAAAATTTTTCTAAATTTCTATGAAATTAGTGTTTATTTGTCTATTTATAATAACTTATCAGTAATAAAATATAAACTTGTGTTATAAGTATAATAAAAAACTTGATTAATACAAGCATATAAATAGAAAATAGACCGAAACTAGATTCAAACCAAAAGGTATATTACCTAAACAATTAAAAACATTCAACTTTCACACATACCTACACACGAGAGTAAAACTGCAGACTTTTTATAGTTTATCAAACGTGGGGATAGATGTCGCTAGGTGGTGCATCAAAAAAGACGTTGCGGATATACGTCGCGTGCAAGTCGTCTTATCTTCCGATTGAAATATTACTTTACTAGCAAACACAGTATTGGATGTAAAAGTATATTTACACACGTTTGTTCATAAAAACGGCAGCCACCGGTAACGATTTACTATGCTTGGGGCATTCCGAGGTTATATTACGCACACACAACAAAACTTATATTTGTGTGAGTGGACACGTTGAATGCGCGCGCGCTATTGCGTAGCGAACAAGTCAGTTTCAAAGTATCCTCAACGGTGTGCGTCGTGTTGGTTTAGTGTTTTGTTAAATTACATCATTTCACCGAAAATTTGGACTTGTTATTCGTCACAACGCTAAGAAGGGAGCCGGTGAGTGACGGAGTTACGTCCCTATAGCATTTATTGATCTGTGATTCATGTCGTTATAACAATTGCGATATTCTTTGACATTTAATTAGTGCGGTCGCGCGGTTTCGTTTATAACGTGCATGTTAAACCGATTTGCATCATTTTTTACACCCTCGTAGTTTTGTAATTGTTGTATATTTAGTGTATTTTAAATAATACATATACTCGTATATACATCGTTATGGCTGTATATTCTTCATGGATTCATTACATATTGTTTTTAAATTAGGGACAGTCAAGTTACAGGAAATAGGGATTCTATTGAGGCGTGGCGAATAAACAGCATTGACACAGCCATTTCAGCTGCAAAACAGCAGCGTTGGTGCTGCGACACTAAGAAATTATTATAATTGCAAGTTTTAACCCTTTGGCGAGGGTTTGTGGGGAGTCCAGTGTTACCAGTTTCAAGGTCATCAGTGCATCTCTTAGCTATATCAATTATATTTGCTGCCTATCTTAAATTACAAATAACTCATTGGCCACGCACTTGAGCGCTCTCAAATAGGAATATACTTTACAAACCCAATTTTAGGATGAACTTGATAAGCGTTGTATAATATGATTTGAGTTCCAATCTTAATTCGTAGTCACAAATAATCAACACGTGCATGCATAGATTAC
>DWDU01003981.1:0-11147 GCA_018245575.1 Jemadia suekentonmiller
CATTTTAAATTTAAACCTGGTCTAAAACTGTACAAGACGAAATTGAAACGTCTCAATATGCATTTCAATGTTTTTTTTTCTCCCGATCCTTTTATCGTTCCTCTGTTGGAACATGAGCCTCTTATAATGAGATAGTTACGGCCACAGTCTGCCACGCTGACCAAATTCAGATTAACAAATTTCACACGCTTTTATAGAAAAATTTTAATATTTACAACAACAATTACAACGTAACTATTAAGACTTACGAAGTTACAGCGCCATCTGTATCTCAAAAACGTCACTATTCAGATTTATAAACGTACAGCGTCATCTATATGTCGTAACGGAAGGTTGAGTTGGCTCGAACTTACATGCAGATAAGAGTCGTCCTTGCTGAGCTCGGGCTTGGTGAACTCGGCGTGCAGCGCGTGCGTCTTGCCGCCGAGCGGCAGCGTGGGCGCGTCGTGCTGCCAGCCGCGCTCCTCCTGCCTGAAGCCGGGGTTGTCGAACGCGAACTCGTCCTTCACCGACTCCGGGTCCGTCGTGAACACCAAATGTTTCCCTGCGGACGAACAACAACAAATTAAAGTAGACGAAACATAGTCTAAAGTCATGCCTGTAATCCTTGAAGAGGTAGGCAGAGGAATGTAGAACACTCTTACGGTTTACCGGTTGCGTTTATGTCCTATTACGGAATAGGTGGTGAGCCTATTGCCATACACCGGGCACATATCCAGAAGTGAAGAAAAAATTACTAAATGGAAAAAAAATGAAGACAAATGAAAATAAAGTCTATTCCTAAGGACAAGGGATAATAAATAAAGACAAATGTTATGTAAGTCTTTTTCTAAGGAAAAGGAATATAGATAATAAAGAGAAATGAAAAATATTTCTACTCTGGTGCAATGGTGCCTAAAAACTCTTAAAGTAGAATCGTTAGTGGTTCCAGTCCGAAATGAACATTTAATGTTTAGTAAAATAAATATTAATTTTAGATACGTAAGTAGGCAAGTATTCATCAAAGTGTTACATAAATTAATGGACGCTTTTACATAACATTATTAACAAGAAACTAAATTGAATTCAAAATTGAAAAACCAAATAATACATTTTCCAATTGATCAAGAATGTTATACTAAACTTCCGTGTATTACATCTCGAGCTATAATATTGAAATACTTCGATGATATTACAATATTATATAAGAAAATATTAACAACTTTATAAATATATATACTGGTTATTACATGCGGCTTCGTTTGTACTTCAACATTTATAGTAAACGTAAAAGAAGAAAGTGAGATCTGGATGAATAAAGATATTTGACGACCGATGCTTTCTGCTTACCCTGTAAGTGTGTTGGCTTGATATATAATAATAATATAGAAATATTAAAAATTATTTCGCTATTGTTCATTTCTAATATCAATTTGAGAGTCGGGTATTTTTTTTATATAGAAATATATTGCACGATGTCCTTACCTTGTATCAAAGGTAACTAACTGTAATAAAGTTTTAACAAAATCAGTCGAGCACACATTATAACATGAAAACATAACAAAACAAACGGACGTATATATTTATTGTTTACATATGTGTTTTTTGCCCGGAGTCTGGATATGTGCCCAGTGTATGGCAAGAGACTCTCCGCCTATTCCAGTGGGATGTTCTACATCCCTCTGCCTACCTCTTCGGGGATTACAGGCGTGATGTTACGTTATCTATTTTGTACATAATATTTGGTAATAACTATTAGACGTTCCGCGTATCTGTGCGAAATAATTTATTGGTTAAGTGTAAGAATAATTTTTATTACTCAAATTGCATAAACTTTGATATGTAATATATAGTATCAGTCACGCCGCAGCTTTGGGTACGCAATTAACATTCTTATTTAGTTGCTTTCATAGCGAAATCGAAAGTCACTTCCTTGTTAGCTGCCTATTCGACCGCTAAAGATGAGCGAGTAGCGAGTTCAGAGAGAGAACTATAAACTATATACTTGTTTTAATCGTTTATCGGCCTATAAATATCTCTAGCGATCACGGTGAAGGAAAACCCCAACTTAAAATTCTCTATTATTTTTATGTTTTTGTGTTATTCTCTATTATTTTTACTATGATTGTGGAGTGCCAGCCAGCACTGAGCCAGCGTGGCAGACTACGGAGTTAAGCTGTTAAATTTTTTGAGAAAACTTATGTCTAACACTTGCTGATGATGCTGATGTTGGTGATGTTCAGTTACAATATAATTTCAAGAGGAAAAAGGGATAAAATATTAATAAAGAAAATATTCCAAACAAAGTTAGCCGCCAGGTATAACATCTATCAGATACCGGTCAAAACCAGTAACAACCGGATCTACTTAACATCTGATGCAATGTAAGTTGCCACTGTATGACCGCCCATTAAAGAAACACCTTACCTTTAAAGGTTCCGTATACAGGTTTTCCCTAAATTGACAAGTCATTCGCCATATACATCCATTAAAAGATTATATCTATAATTTTGTGAAAAAGTATATTTTATCGTTTAACAGCAGCAGGTAGAACAAGCGAGTAGACTAAAACGTTATTAATTTACAGTGAAAGCGTTCAACTCGGCTCTTTACGATTTTATCTATCATCGCTATCATTGAATCGATATTAGATTATGAAACAGTTTTTATTACCGGTTTTTATGTGAATTGATTAAACAATGCGACTGGGCGCAGCTACAAGCCCCGCCGCCCACGGGCAGCAGCCCCGGCGGTACGAGAAGCTGTGCTCCGCGATCCACAACCCGCCCAGCATGGACATCATGAGCACAACCATCCAGGAGAGGCCTATGTCCAATAGTGGACCACTATAAGCTGATGATAATAATGAAGATGATTACACAAGACGAAGGCTTAAACACTTTCAGCGTCATACTGAGAAGAGACCTTAGTCCAACAGGCGCATGATGCTGAAGACAAATATTAGAGCTAAACCCTTTTTCATTCTGACAGGAGACCGTGTCTAACAATAGAAAGTTATGAGTTGATGATGATGAACATGAACAATATTGAAGGTGAACTAAAATGTATAATCCGATGCCATTAATGAACTTGGGTATGAAATGAACATTTGAGTAAAGTAATTGATTAGATTTAATATGAAAAATATATAAATCAATATTAGATACAATCATTAATTACGATCATTGACTTAAAGGTACTTAATTAAAAAATCAAGTCACGGGATTTGTGACTCGATTTTACTGAATAGCAAACCTTAATAATAAATTAAAAACTTTAATAATCAAAAGAAACGAAGCTAATCAAGCAATTCGACTTACTCTTCATTTATAATTATAAAAACGCACAATGTATTAAAAAAAACGAACTAAACTCTCGTATTTCCGTTTCCGTCTGAACATATCATCGAAAAGCAATTACACGTGTCTAGTTTCTCAATCACACGCCTATTCAAGTGCATAAATATATCTTTGTAATAAATGGACGAGCAATGATAGAGAGTGGCTAAATGGTCAGGTAAAATTACCAAGATTCCGTACAATTACCACTGGCCAAGTAAATAGAGAATCATAGAAACGATTAATAATCATTTATGCTTCGCACTCATCTTTCCAAATTCAAATTCCCTACGTGCGCGAAATGTACATAAACAAATGTATCGTTAAAATTTCATATACCGGTGGCCATTAAGGTTAACAAAAATCATAAGAAAAGTAATTGGGAAAATAGGCTGGATATAAATATTTTGTTTAGTCAATGTGCTGCTATGCTATGGTAAAAACTTAGTACATACATACATACTTGTATATACTTGTATAGTAAATTAAATCGGCCTCTAATAAAGAAAATTCTATGAGACACGAGGAAAATATAACGTAGGCCTAGTTTTCACTCAGTGAAAAGGCATAGGTCCCGTTCACACGCTTACACATTGCATTCTGCATTTAACTAGAAAACTTCATTCAATGCATTGATATTCATTAATAAAGTAGTAACTTATTGCGTATTTACTATTAGCGGCTTTAGATTTAAATTAATAAAGTTAACAAGCATCACGATGTTATAAGAGCATCAAAAGATACGGCAATGAATTTGTGGTTTCTTCAAATGTACTAAATATAATATTTAGCCATGACCGTTTTTTTAGGTTACCCGTGTGTTTTAATATGCGAAAAATAAAAATTATTTACACACATACATAATTTCATTTCATGTGTTGAAAAGTAAAAAGCCAAAAAAGAGTCATGCAGAACAGAAAGATTATCATACTTACAGATAATATATTAAATTTACTCTGACACATTAGCAGTATCACTGGCTGAATATTCAGAATACCGAAGCCCTATTAGGCAGTAATGAAGGAAGATAAAAAAAGCGGGAAACTCTAGTGTCGTGAAAGTAGCGACCTAGTTGGCGACTTGGCGTAGATCTCTATTGAAAGCAAAAGTCAACTGTGCATGGAGTACATGTGAATTGAATGTTCGCACTTAGTTGTCAATTCATTATTTTCTATATTTATTATTTACGGCATAAAATCAGTGTTTGTTCTATGGTTATTTTATGGAAACAAACAACAACAGTGTTCGAACATATTTTAAAATTCAAACTGTTTTTGCGTTTTTTTATGTAGCACAGTTATTACCAAAAACAATATTTTTCTTAATTCAATTAGACAGTGTTAAAATTTAATGTCAAAAATACTGCTGTAAACAGTCATCTCGCCTCGAAGTTAAATAATTGGAACAAATCTATTGAATTACAGTTTTAGTCATGGCTGGTTACAATGACCATGTTGATAGTGATTAATGAATATAATCGGGCAAGGAAACTATAAGATTACATTTTTTAATTGTTAATTTTTTGACTGCCAGTCTAGTCTAGTTCTACATAATTATACCATTGCGCATCCATACGTATGCAATTAAGCAAACTGCATTGCATATATACTTTCAGTACAATACTTAGTTTTTAAATTTAACTTCTATTTAACATGACATACATAATAATATATATTGTGTACATATAACTGGGACGTAATAAATTAAAAAATAACCTTTAACAGCCGATCCAGTACATTCGTACTTGTGTGTGAATCTCGACTTCGCTGTTCCACGGCACTTTGGAAACGTCACTAACTCCATTTGTTTCTTTTTATGAAACATTTTTAATAGCAGCTCCTTCAGAAATTATAAACACTTGAACAAATGCGTCTTTGAGTCGAGTTTATGAAACGGTGTAGAATTTCTTTACAATTATACAGTTCATTTACAATTCACCCGCACAAAGAGACCCACGTTTACATATTAAATGTATTGTAACTGTGATAAGCCCTATGGTTGTTATGTAGGTATCAACATCGCGATGTCGAAAGTTCACTTTTCTTTTGTTGCAGCAACATTTCAAAATATTAGGGGAATAAGATTTAAGTCTCATTGGTGCAACGTGAGCGATTGAACAATTTGTTATTGTAAAAGAATTCATACGAACTCAATTATGTTTAGGAATAGTATGTGAAGTTTTCTTGTATGTAATGAAAGTAATAATTATTCAATTACTCAGAAACAACTGGAATCAGAGTGGATTGTTTTACTCTTAATTTTTTTCCAAACTTAAATGCGATGGAAACCCTGCTCGTACAAATAGGTGATCCGTGTCCAAAATTGAAAACCGAATAACAGGTTTAAGTTCCAATTTGACGAAGCCCGTGTCCGTATACAATACACCATTGACGAGTCCCACCCGTCCAGTACCGAGCAGGGCTGGTCATCTAGCCAATACATCAAACGTATCTTTAAAAAGAAATCGTCTTTAGAAAAAAAAACAAAATTTCATATCGTCAACAACAGACTTAAAAAATTACAAGGAAGTGTTACCAGGCTTCGTATATGTAAATTCGAAACGTCAAAACACATTAATCCATATTATCGATTTCAATGCCTTTACGCAATATTGGTAGGTCCCACGGGTGCGATAAAACGAGACAAAATGCTCGAGTAAATGAAAAAACTGAGCTCGGTGTTAATTGTTACAGTGGGTAACTCAATAACAGTGGGAGTGTGGCTTGAAATTATAACTTTAAATATTCAAAATCAACGTACATCGTAAGTAAAAGTGATTTAAAAAATCCGATCTCCAAAGTGCGGATAACATGTGACGTAACTTGACAGGTGTCAAATTAAATGTCACCTTTGAATACATTAATGTAAATTGAATTAAAAAAGAAAATGATTACCATAAGCGTAATGAAGCAACGCAAATTAAATGAGCGAAAGTAAATTAAGTAACATCCTGTGTTCAACCATTCTACAGTCGAATGCTGTACGATTTAGACAAAATCAGATCGAGTGACAGTTTGGACCATAGAGAAGGGCATTGACTAAACTAATAGCTAAAAGATTGCATCAGAATATAAAAGTTTTACCGCGAATGGTCGTAGGTGACGGCTTATGTAAGAACATAATTAGTATAAATAGCATATTTTCTTAACTAATATCACAAACTAAAGCTTAATCAGCATGGAGTTCAACTAAGTGTGAATGTTTGCGACTACAATCTGCTCGCATTATCATAAATTGCGTGACGCGTTACAGATAAAATAAAAATATAAAAAAAGACAATCTAACATATAAATAATGAACTTGAAAAGATTGTTTTGATGGTCCTTTTTATCAGGTGTTCTCATCAGCAGTATCTGACTGCTTTGTACCATATAACATGTTTCTACTTAATAGAATAATAAAAAAAAAGATTTAGCCACCACGTAAAAAAATACCCGTGATAATAATAATAAGAAAGAAATATCTAAACTACAAAATTTGTCTATTGAAGTTCTGTGTGACATCAACGAGCAGAAACCATAGATATAGACTTCTTTTCCAGCGCGGAATACTAAACTGAATTTGTGTCTTATTCTTCCTGCATCACTAATTCTAAGGCAGCAATCATATTAAAAAAAGGATAAATCACTAATACGTCTATTAGAAGTTTTTCAAGCGTTCGGAATAGCGTCAGAATGTTGACGCATTCAAACACACACTGATGTACTAAGGTTACATATACATTGTTTCATCTGCAACCACCCTAGGGTTACCAGCGCTCCAACCTGTATCCCCATGAATACCAATGAGCTCTTCTAAAGAAAATCTATTTAATATGCGTAGTTACTTATAAAACTAACTTCAAGCTAGGCTTCTCGATACCGCACCGGATATAAATATGTTTAATTCGCATCGAAAATAATATTATCTGCTATTTAATACTGGAGAGCAACAGTACAAAGATTCAAATAAGAAATGACTAATACAAGTAACTCGATCAAGTTGATTATTTATTGAATTTAACTGAATTCGCAAAAGTGTTCGTCAAGTTACAAAGTGTATTGTTTTGCACAGCACGCACGACTGCGCCACCATTAGTTTTTTAAATGGTCCTACGTGATTGGTGTTATAAAAAAACTTAAAACAAACCACTCTTTCGTAGTTATACTAGAGGCTACAGTATGACCGCGACTCCGCACGATGGTGCGCGCAGATGCGTCCTGAGATTGCGCAGGCATGCCTAAGGAAAGCCTATTCATATTAACTTCGAAGATTCCTAGCGTATGTTCCCGGAAATAGCACCCGGGGGTTTTGTAGTTTTCTTGGTAGCCAAGTTACAATAATTTACATATTATACGCGTCATATACGATTCGCCTTAAGACGTGCTCACAAAACGCTAACGTTGACAGTTGATAGGATGTGTCAATGACCGACGCTAACCGCGTGGGTGTGCGCACAGCTTCATATTATAATCACGTATGCTCATAATGATATTGTTAATGTAATACAATAGAAAATATTCCGTTTTTTTCAAAACATATTTTAGTGAAATAGTAAGAATTTTTAATATACATAGGTAATGTAATGCACCCCATCTGCTTACCTTTCGGGGGTTACAGGTGTGATTGTACGTTTTTTTAATGCATGTTATATTTTACACAATATGAGCGCAATAATAGAAACATAAAAAAGTATATCTAACTCAGATAAGACCAAGTTTAAATTAGATAAGATTGAGGCTCATTACATACAAATGCTTAGGTCACAATGAGAAAGTTCCCAGAACATTTTTTCCCATCAGTAATTACGTCAACGATCTCGTGTGTTTGCGGAATTAATTATCTGTGCTGACAAGCAATGCGCCTGCTGGTACTCGTTTGAACCGTTAATTATTTTTTATCTGCCTCAAATTCACATAAACGTCATATTTGTTGTTGCTTTTGTTTCGTCTGTGGCATTGTAATATGACCTAACTTAAGTTACGTCTTAATTAGAACCGTAACATCAACACAAATAAATTTATATGACGGTTAAAAAAAATTACGCTTGGCACTTTTTTGGAACAGCTAAGCCTGTTTGAACGCACAAAAGTTACTGCTAGTATCCACTAGAGGCGCTGGTATCGGTTTCTCTCAGCGGCTGTTCGCTGTTTATCACACGCTGTTACGATAGCCGAACGACAAATACATCTGATGTAGATCACGGTTCCCTCTCCACATGATAATAAAATCAGTACTTAATGACTCTCAAATTATCGAGAAGCTTCTCACTTGTTCTGCTTTGTGCATTGTAAACAACATATTGCTTAGATATGTATACAAACTGAAACATGAGATTACTATGTTTGATCCACAAGACTAACAATGCATGTGTCCCTGACCGCAGGTTCTCTCCGAGTTTGTACACGAGCATGTGACGTCTTGATATTATGTGGTCGTAACTTAGTCTCGCTCAAAAACTGAAAAAAGAATAAGGTTTTCAGAATCAATACATAATCGTAACATCGTTGTAATACATAGTCGCTCCTGTTAGCTCCGCTGCTTTTTTTAGAATTAGCTGTGTGAGAAGTGGAGAGGAAGGCAAGGATTTTCTGTGTAATAATATAACTCCTATAAAAAACAACATTCTAGAATGTTCAGTAAGTTTTTTGTTTTTTTTTTTATCTGTATCAATGAACTGTCACAATCTGTCAAGGATGAATATCACAGAGACCGCGACCTACGCTAAAGAGCTTGTAAAAAGAAAACAATCATCGTAATACGTTTTTTGCGCTGCCACGAGCGTTCTCGTTACATTCTCTAATTGGAAAGTGAAAACTTTTCGTCACTGGATACTTACCATAAAACAATATTTGAAGCCGCCCTTAAAACTAATCGGAATCATGTTTAATGCTTTTTTCATTCCATTAAAATTAAGATCACCTACAACCACTTTCATCGTTGCGTCATAAAAACAGTTTTGTGTAAATATATGTATGTTACTGGTGGTTAGTATAGTCGTGGAAACGCTCTGTTCTCAATCCATCTTAATTTACTCAATATCCCCGCTCTATATGGCTATAACAATCACATTTTCAGTAATCAATTACGAAAGTGTAGATATTGATCAAGTGGTAATGTTTTATGGAAATCATCTTGGTCCATGCGCGTTATATCACATACAAGGTTTATTTGTCAATAACATGTTAATGCGAAAAAAATATTTTATGGTGTGGTGTAATAGATGTATTATAATAGGTAAATCAGTCAATGACACGAGCATTCAGTAAGTACATCTTTAGAAAATAAATAAAAAAAACGCAGCAGTCTTAGATTCGCGCGCTTTTAAAAATAAATTTGTTTTCTTTTATTTTTAAATTAAATCCAATGCAAGTCCGCTCATTTTTTGTTACCGAATGAATGTCGTAGTAAACTTTGAAGACAACTTTTCAGTTTTTATTGCACCAAAAAAATATCTACTTACAAGTTTTTTAAAACGTATTAATCTAAATTCGTGTTACGCGATAATTGATTTCGCTATACAGAATGCATCTGACAAAAAGTTTACTGGTTTATGGTTTCTCTCTTGCAACTGACATTTAGACGTCACCTTTGTTTATTATTTATTGTCTGATGTTTTACCGCAATTTCGCTCTCAAACAAAACTAAGTGACATTCCAACTGACGAATGACAGTTAAGTCCTTTTTTAAATGGACATATGTCTACATAGACATCTGTCAATGCTACAACTTTCAACATTAGTAGCATAAATAAAACGGCATTATCGTCTTCTTCGTATACAATAAAAATTTAGAATAGATTGCTTTGTATATTTCGTTTCCCACAATCACTGTCATCAGCCTTTCTATTTTCACATAGAATGCAAACATCGTAGTATTCTACTGATGTCTTCTACCGACTTTTAAGATGTACTTATTTAAACGTAATAAATATCACGCCTGTAATAACCGAAGAAGTAGGCAAAAGTGTGCAGTACACTCCCACATTTCATTAGTTACGTTTATGTCCCACTATGAAATAAGTGTTGAGCCCGTAGCTTATGTCCTTATTACTTATTTACTTCGACAAATTCAGGAAGGCACACCTTTGCCACGTTACCGTAATCAGACGAGTTCACGACCATTCCACGGAATGCGGTCAGAGCTGATTCGTATGTAAGAACCGAATATATAAAGTTCATTTTTATGAACACTAAAACAGGTTTTTATTATCACACTGCGATAAACGTGACGTCATCCGCATGCCTACTACAGTCTATTGATTTTATTATCGTTTACATCTAAAAGTACCAGAATATAGTTGAAGTATTCACTAATGTTTTTTTCATTATGCACTAATTTTAAATCTTTAATTACTCATTGGGTATGCAGTAAATATTGCGCCATATAATCTATGTAGGGCTATATAAAATTCATCTATCACCTATAAGTAATTAGGCAGCCGTCTAAGGCAGTTTAGCAACAACTATTGTGCTCAATCACGTATCAATAAAACCGGTTAGTTCGCATATCTCAGGGCCGAGTCGGCGCCATCTTGTAATAATTTGACAGCTACCTCGTTGGCGCGAATGTTAAGTAATTGTCTATGAGTTGAATATCTCTACAGAGCCAGAGTAATAAAATTCATTCATTTATAAATACATTGTACTAAAAAAAATAATTATTAAATGCCTTTCAAACACATTTATGCTCATGTGTGTACATGTAAATTTTGAATAGTTGAAAATTTTCACTTTCACAAAAGACTTCCAGGTTTTTTTTAAAAGATGCCCTATTTGTCCTTACATTATTATACTAGAGTTATGTGCTGCTTAACTTGGTAACTGAAAGGAATACATTTATTATACATAC
>DWDU01003982.1:0-11147 GCA_018245575.1 Jemadia suekentonmiller
ACCAGTTACGTTTACGTCCCACTATGGAATAGGTGGTGAGCCTATTGCCATGCATCGGGCACATATCCAGACTAATAAAATTAGCACTTCTTTTAATCAACAAAATTCATATGGAACTTAACCGTTCCGAGCATAGAGATGTAACAACCTAAGTAGTTAAAAGAATTGCGAGTTAAGGTCACATTTTGTCTCTTGGACAGGTCTAATTTGATAACATGAGTGGCGAAACTCACATCGAACGTGAAAAGGACTGAGGTTCAACGCAAAACACGAAAACGCCTCTTGTTTTTAAAATTTGTGCTGAAACAATTTGCTGGTATGTCCATACGCTACACAGATTAATAACTTCAAGTGAGTCCGTTGCCGGCCGATGGACGATCGTGACTCGGAGGCGACCGCTCCCATCAGTCAAGATCCTTACCCGCACGACACCCGCTCAAATTGCCTCGTACGTAAGCCTAATGATTACTTTACGCGGTCAACTAATAATGTTGATAAACGACCCAAAATAATCCAATATTAATATACATTTACGGAACAATGTACAACCCCTAACATAGATACAATAGCATTATAGCGTTTTGAACGTTTATTTATGACCATTTTAATAGTAATTCTACTGCTACTACACTAAATATGATGTGTCTAAAACGATTTTATTTAACAACTGTAAATTTCATACGGCGTTGTTTTGTAGTGTAATGTTATACGATCGTTTGTTTCGCAAGAGCTCACTATTCGAGTTTCATGCGGTATTTACAATTGATACAGCCCCGACGTCATACAACGTATACATACATAGGCAGGTACTTATTTTTACCTCTTTAGCGTTGAAAGCGAATCAGGCTATTAATAATGTTCATGTACCGTATTTACATATCTGTTGAAACGAAGGTTTCATAATGTATGATAATTGGTGATAATAATCAAACGTATTGTAATTAATTGCATTAGAAGAGGTACGAATAACCTCAATCACTGAACGCATGCAAAAATTGCATGCGGAAAATTGGTCATAAAAGATTTTCCTGCGCCGATACTGAGTATGTTTATTGAGTTAATATATAGAAGGGCATGATGATTAATAATAGAGGGACGCGAGAGAAATGAATAAATACCAAAAATTATTTCAGAGAAGTGAAACACTATCGTGTCTATTAAGCCTTCAGAAAAAAATAACAATAAATTATGCACGTAAGATAATTTCTTGGTGGTTTAGATATGAGTCTTCCACGTCGACTGTCTGGAAAACGAATATTGAGTGCACCGTTGACTGTAACATATGTGCGTTTAAAAAGATCAGTAAACATCTGCTTATAGATGTGAAGTGAAAGATCGTAATAAAACGTCCACTCTTAGAGTTCCTCGTAATGCTTTCTAAGGAAACTCTAGGGTACGTGAAGTCAACCATCGGTGCTTATTCAATGTGGAGTTAAACCCCATAATGAGAAGGGACCTGTAGCAAAGACCGGAACAATAAATACAGATAAGTTCCATTACGATTATAATGAACATATAAATTCGTGTCTTTATCGGCTTATTGGTAAAAACAGTGAAAGTACTTGGCTGAACAATATTTGGCTACTTAAAAGACGCTATAGTCAGATTGTAGGACTGTTAGGGCCCAATGAAGGGTTGGTTACATTGCGAGCGCGTGGACTGCATTACAACATCAGCGAAACGGACACAATCAGCGACAGCGGTGAAAACTGACCGGCGAGTGATCAGATTTCGCGAAAGCTGTCATCAAAATGGGGGCGTTTGTATGGATTTATTTACAACATAGATTCAATTACATAGTATCGATATTGTTTCAATGAAAGGGACGATGCCACTGAAATCAGTTCATGTTTGCTCGATGCTCATGCGCGAGGTAACAAAATAAACATAACGCCATCGTGGGCCAACGACACACACATCCATTTTATTCCAAACTACGCAGAGCCTCTGGTACGGTAACCAGCTAGCTACTTAGCATACATATATCAATTCTTGAATCTATACTCGTACATATGTATATCTATAGATCGTTTAATACGCAGACAGTACAAATACTCGTACTCCTTACAGTAATAGATATTTGTCTCGGATGGAAATCGAAGCCACAACCCCGTAACCAGCATTCATACATACTCACTCACCGATACACCACATGCCAATAAAATAATCGACGTGTCCGAACGACTCAGCGCATACACAATATTTGGCGATATAAACGGCTCGCCTATACAGTTACAGTTATTTCGTGTAATGCGTGTTTAATTAGGAGCGTGTGTATAAAACGTAACAACGCAATCACGTGTTGCGTGCGAGGGTCAACTGATAATTGGTGAATTAGACGTCCAACAATGTTAGACAATGTATAACCGTACCACACGTACAAGCGTATATTACTCACGTATGTTTGCAAGTTTCATATATATTGCTGTTTGGTTTACTGTGCCAGCATTGCCATGTTGTTAAAAATAATAACGAAGTTAAACGCTATTTCACCATGACTAGAACGTTAGTAGTTCTCCAAACGGATAGGCAGAAAAGAGTATTATTCCCACGATGTATCTGATAAATTTTACGTCCCACATTGTAATAAATAAGGGGTATGCCTATTGTAATACATCACCAACAATTCCAGATTCCGTGTTACTATTGGGAATTTTAAGTTACAAAATGGCATTAATGTTTTAGATTTAGATTTTACAGTGATGGCAACAGTCCTTTCATGTTTAAATTATATAAGCAAGCACAACTGAGATATGTGAAGAAGAAACGTGTTGACACGCCCAGAGCACAGCCAGTATCATCATTATTATTATAATTGAACGGCCATTGAGCGGACAATGAGCGAAAGAAATTTCACTTTTCACAAGAGAATGCATCCGCGTCTTACTTAATTGCGCTAATTGGTAATGAATGCGGCAGGTAACTGCGCCCGCTCTGTCGCCGCCTGTTGTTGACGCATGGTTTTTCTCTCTCGTTTATGTTGATATAGTCAGTTTTCTACTAATTAATTAATTTAGCGACTAACTAATGTTTAGGAATTAGTAGTGTACGTTATCTATGCCCTTTGGTTGTTATATTATTAACATATTGTTGAGCAATACAGGAATTATATGAACACAATAATCTATAAAAAAATTTAACACAACACATCAAAACACTCCTAGTAACCATGGATAATTAAAAAGTTTCGTAGCCAAATCATATTGAAACGGTCACTGTTTAATATACATGTGCGTTCTTCTAACTCCAACATTCTAAACGAGTACGAAGTACTGGGTGCCTTAAAAAAGTTCATATCTCAAAAGGGCACAACGAAACGTGCATTTCGCATTTCCCCATCCTCGTTCGTTGTTCCGTCACCGCCGCGCATTCAAAACGAGACTATTGTTCGTGAACAAGTAAAGGGGAAGCACGACAAAAACATTGCTGCTGAACACCAACTTGGGAGCGAACGAGCAAAGAGAACCGAATAACGGAAAATAGGTACGGGTAGGAAATTGAAATCATTACCATCAGACGTGACAAGCCGGCACAGTTCCGCGTCTGCGTTGCGAGTCGAGTTACCTGCGGGCTACAGTGTCAATGATGATTCTTATATGTAATTTGTTTCTCGCCCGTGCGCATATGTATATTGTGACATATATAGTACGCGTGTTGACTGCATTATGCCGGAACTGCACGGATTAATAGGTTGGAGAATCATGAATGAATAACTGCCTAAGTGGTAACTAAGTATGTTATCAGGGAGGATATTTGAGCATAATAAAAAGGACTACTGTAGATACATATTATACATATACAGGTAGGTACGTGTCCCTATTTTCAGATACGGTCGAAAGGGGACTTTTACAACCACCATATCTAATTTAAAGGAACTTGCAATAAACGGATTGTATGTTTCTAATTACCGCAATAGTCAACGTGGATGGACTTTATCTTTTCGATTCAGCGCCTACTAAAAGTCCGGGCTATGTTCGAGAAATACATATAATAGCCAGAAGTATGGGAGGAGCATTGGATTAATAGCAGTGTACGGATATATGCATTAGAGGTTTTAGAGAGAAATCGAGTGAGTCTGTGGAAGGTAAGAAACCAGCGTGACATTCCTTGTGCTGCGCCGGCGGTGCGGGCCGCGTCGGGTTACAGATCGCACACGGACTCGGACGGCGCGTTTGTTCTATAAATAGACAGGAAGAGATCTTTGAGCTTGCAATTTATGTGAATTTAATACTAAAAGCATACACACCAGTACAATATATTATACACTGAAAAACATTACAAACCAATCGGCTAAGACGTTTTTAACGGCATGTCTCGAATAAGATTACACGAAATATGTATTTGAAACGAATATAAATTAAATTAACCATAGCGTGCAGATATAAATCAACCGTCTTCATTCTGTCTGTCTACAAAAAATATTAAACACACTTTGTCTATTCTCTATTGTTAAATCTCGTACTGAATGATCAGGGTAAGAATGACATTTGAAAAAAAAATGTAATCGCCCTAATAACAGCAAATCTGACACACTCAGTTTGATAACATCCCAAAGGTAACCCTTTAATAACATCTTAACACATACTCTACAAATAAGGAGAACGACTCGGCGTCACTTCATAAATCATTTCGGTACACTACAATTCATCTCACGCCTCTTAATAATTAATCTTTTAGCAACATTAGTATCATTAGTTCAAAAACAAAAGATACCGTGTTAAACAATGGTTGACAATGACGCGAGTGTACAGACGTATTTAAATTTTCGGCAATGGACGATTCCAGCTAGCAATGTATAAAACGCGGTATTGTTATTATTATTATACCATCACGCCAGGACCTTTACGGGGTAGGCAGAGCACCGAGTGGTGAACACCTCTAGCCTTTGAGACATGACGTGCTTCTTCATCAACTTTCTTCTTCACTCTCTTTACACACGCACGCCGGCTTCGGGGCATATTTTTGGGTTATGTATTCGTAAAGAAAATATGCTTGCGACTATTCAATCGCTTTTTATTTATGAAAGGAAGGCGTAAAACAGTGTCGTAGCCGGCGAGCGCGAGCGGCGAGAGAGAGAGCGCGCCGCAGCAGCACTGACAGCGGCGTCGGCGGCTGCAGTTGCACGGCGAAAGCGATAATAAGCCAGTAAGTGTCACGTGGGAAATGCAATACGACTGTCGGATATCATTTTTGTTTTCTTCTGATTACACCTTGTACATTGTGTTCATTGAAAAGTGACGTTGCTATCATAAATAAAACTATTATTTGTTTTTATTTGAAATCATATATGATTATACACTAGTGTGATATACATGCGTGAAATTTAAAATAACAAAATATGTTCATATGTACGTAACACAAAATAATAATAATAAAAACGTGTAAGAGTCATATTTTTTTACGAAGAAATGACAGTGACGTGATTGGAAATAAAATAACATGCCAAATTTTTCATGGCTATGACGATTTTAACAAAACAGCGGCACAGCAGTACAGACAGCTATAGCAACTATTCATAGATTTAGTATTAGACACGTTATTTGCACCGTAACATTCCTGTGTCGTGCTACCTTCCAAGCCATGTAGTCGCTGTCCGCAAAACACATGGCTACGTCCAGGCGAGGCCGCTCTAATCGTGGCTGACTTCACGAGCGCCAATTAGAAGCCGATTATCGATTGGCTGATTATGAAATCGTCCTTACAAATTTTTTTTGTACAATGTACGTCTGAGCTGCGTCGACATAAATTTCGCAGTCTTGCGAATCATCGTGTAATTATAACAGTCATTTGATCGTTGGGACATACTTTCCGTGGTATCCTAGAAAGTGAAATCGAAGTTCGAGAATAGCGTCGTATAATTAATCAATGGAGTTATCGTCCTCTTATGGCACGGCGGCGCACGAGCTGGCGGTGATTTTGAAATGGCACATAGTTTTATGAACACAGGTTTTATCTACGTGTGAACAGACCGACGAGGGTCATCCATCAGTCTGCATAAGATTGAACTGCTAACACAAACTACTCTAATTGCGTTCGATCTGGTCGACCTATGACAATATTACTAATTGCAAATTGACTGCCTGCGATCGACTGCGACCTATAACGAGATAAAAGGTAGGAAGGGGATCAGTGAACCCAAACAATTATGTGATCAAGCTCATGATATCGCGGAGACAATAACAATGGAAACGAGTCATCGATCTTCGCTATTCCGGTGTCGTGTCTTTGTCCTCGCGCTTCTCGATCATGAATTCTATCGTATCTGTAATTAAGAAATAACCCGATTCGTCGTCTTCCGTAAGTAAGAGTTTCAAGTAGACAATGCATACAGCGCCCAAAACGCTGTTGTTAAAAATTTTAACTTAAATTATAGTAGTGTGGAGTTAGTAATTTGCAGACGCCATGAAAACAAAACTGCCCAAAAGAAGACGTTGGAGGAAACGATTGAAGAGTCACATTTACACGAACAGTGAACAGCAGCGTGGTGAGATAAACAAGGAATGATCAAGATCAATGGGAGGCGAATACAGAAATGTACCAAACATGTATATAGAATTCAATAGGATTTAAAAAAAATCGAGTAAACCAAGTTTCTTTATAAAAATTCAAACAGTATCGTGAAAAAACTAAACGTATCACATATTGTATTGATTGAAATAGAAACTATTCCAACAACGGTGCTGCAGTCCTCATTTTAATTACAGCTGATGTGATATTTAGATAAATATGCAATATACTAAGGGCTCAGTGGCAACCAATTACAACAAATATTGCTTTGATGAAACCCATAATAAGACGACAAGGTGTTGACGTGGTGGTTGGCAGCCCGCCATGGTCGTACCTTTCGAGTTGAACACTGCAAGTACTACTTTAGTCAACTTGAACGACGAAATTTCAATTCCTAGATAATTTATGCGATAGAAGCGCGAAGGACGCTATTGTTTCCCGTAGTGTTTGTTGGCTCAAGACGTGTGGACTGAATGAGACGATGTGCCAAACGTATACCACAAACAACTCAAAGTTTTGACATTAACGTCAATCAGCATCGATGCACGAGAGAGGAAATGAATTGGGTTAAAAATTGTGTAAGAAAAATGAGCCGGAAGTTAAATTCTAAAATAAGTCTTCTTATTGTCGCGGCCAAAACCAGTTAGGATGAAAACAATAACATTATATCGCACAAACTGTACATTATGGAGCGTTTATGTAAATAGACGACTAAGTTTGAAGGGATTGAACCTTAGGGGTCTTCTTCTTCTACGTCGTTGCACTCTTGGCAGAGTGGTCGTGGTCATTATGTTTTATGGCTCACGAGATAACAATAATTGTTTTCTAATACAAATGTACCTACATAATGTAAATAATAGAAATGTATTATAAACCAGTTTAATTTTTAGTCCCAAACAAGTGTGTGTATAACTGTGTAAATTGCTGGTTGTGCAATATTTTCGATCAACATTGTAGATGTGTCCAATAACAACGAATACAATCATGTAAAATAACCAGTCACCGCCGCCAGATGTTGAACTTTATCATCGCATAATCAGAATGATGAACAGAATCGTCCATATAATTAATAGAATTGATATTATAAAAGTAGGCACATAATTACTCCAAATGGCGTTTGTCTATTATTTTCAATTTACTTTGGCCGAGGTCATGGGTGGGAACAGTTGGAGCATTACATTCTATACATTTGTTGAGGCAGTGCTTATACAACGCCGAGCACGACCGGACGCCTCCGCATTCCACTCCGCCCCTCCCGATAACTACCCACATCCCATCTGGACGCACCCGCGCCTGCAGAGGGTCCGCTCCACTTCTGATTGACGCATTCCATTGAGAATGACGGCGAGACTCGCGATGCGACGTAACATTGACCATCATTTGACAAAATACCCATAGGTACTAGTTAAACGTTTCAAACACACTGGAAGGAATACATGTATTTACTTCAATTCATTGGCAGTTAACTACGTGCCATAACCATAACTCATAACATTTTTTTACTTCACAATAGAATTTTCTTCAATTTTGTTGAAGTTCAGTTCTTCAGTTTTGTACTAGTTACTGGAATTTTCTAATTGAGAATTTCTGGTTAATATTTATACACGTAGAAGTGGCTCGAAGTATGGAAATGCGTCTGGTGTATATCAATAGGCTCATCACCTATACCACAGTGTGATGTAAACTCAACAGGTGAGGGGAGTGTTCTGCACTCTTCTGCCTATTTCTTCGGGATTACAGGCGTAATGTTACGTTACGTTACGTTAATTATCTGCTTTGAAAATAATATATACATTTAGTTTGTTGAATACCCTATCACTGTAATGTCAAAATCCGAATCGTTTTCTTATCGTAAAAAGTATGCTCTTGGCTCCTAAAATAAATGTTGACCAAACTAAATTGATTTTGTGCAAACAGTAAACAGACGAAAATTTTTGTAATTTGTCCATGTGCTAAAACATAACATAGACCATTTTCAATTTTCTCTATGTAGATAGTTTACTATTGTTATCATTTTTCAGACGTATACCAAGGCACAGGATTTGGAAGCGAAGTGAAAGTTGTGGATAAATTGAACAAACATTTAGTTACTAGTCGGCCTTACTACTGCTAAATATTAACGCGCCGTAATACAGAATGTAACGCAGGAATTTCATAGAAAATAACAAAAATGCAGGTATTTTTTACATTCTATTAATAACCCGATTGCCAGTACGAAATGGAACATGACACGAGGGCGTAGCCGTTACATGATGGACGATGTAAATGACTGCGCGAGATCTAATCTCTGCGTCTGTCGGTTGGCAGTAAATAATTACTCATCGCGCTTGTTATCTGCTCTTTTAAATGAAGCCACTCGACGAACAAAGCCGGCGCAGACACTGCTTCGCGAACAAACTTCTAAAATGAAACAGAATAGGCTGAGTTTAACGTCATCTGCATAAAATGAAAATTCGTTAGGTTTTCTTGTGCAGAAGAATAACGCAATGTGCGGCTAGTTTTCCACAAATATTATTTTTCTTTGAGTGTTTCTTGTACTCTTACAAGTAACCATATTTAAAGAATAAACTAGTATAGTTATGCATAAGTTAACCACAATGTTATGTCGAACTTTCGGTCCAGAACGTTTAAAGCGCTTGCAACTCCTACTTTCTGGGAAGCGGCACGCGACAAGCCGACCCAAAGGAGGATTTAAAGGAAATATATTGAATCAAGAGTTAATAATTATGATGTTAACATCTATCAAACCTACAATTTTGAGATAATTAGTTGGCCCAAATTCTTAAGCTATTAAAGGCAAAGAAGTAGGACTCTGTTCCTTTAGTCCTTGTGTCATTATAGCAGTACCGTTGCTCATGTCTGTGGAATATTTGACCTAGAATATTCGAGCAAAAGTATAAAGGGACCTTGAGGCGCGTAACAAGAATGCTCAAGTGGAACTAAAGTTAGTTAAAAACCGTCAAATTACACTTGCAAGTTCGTGACCTCGTGCTCACACTACCGCGACGGCGATACGGACACAATAAGAATATATATTTGCTTTTTTTGTATCGCTCTGACGAAGATTTCTGAAGTGGCTTCTATTTTCCACAACCGGATGTACTATAGCCAAACTTTACTTCATATTTCAATGTTGCTTCAGTTGTGTCTTATAATTAATGGTACTTAGTAATACTTTTACATTTTAAAATAGTAACTTGCACGTAAACGATTTATATTCATAATATATTCACACAAATAATGAATAATACAAAATTCCAATTTATACAATTAAAAATGCCAAACTAAAAAAAATTTAAAATCCTTATGTACGTTCACCGATAAGCCATGACTTGATTACAGTTCAAAACACACGCCGACACCTAGTCGGATAATCAACGAAACTTCTTACACCCAAGATCACTATCGTACATGCTTACAAAACTTATCAGCCGCACGTTGTACGTGCGACAACATACAGAATTTATACAACGGCGTGTTAAAGCAAGAAAAAGGTACTTAGAGCTATTTCCGTTAAAAACTTGGATAACAACAAGGAAAAATGTTATCGCGAAAAACACGAACGTGACATTAAAGCCTTCCCCGTTCAGCTTTGTGTTCCTACAGCTCGTTTAAATCGCATATAACAAGACTGGTGTAAAAAACAGGACGCAATAAAAACGAAACAGAATCAATCTCAGGTATTGGAAAACAAGAGCAATGCCCTGATATAGCTACTAATACTGTACAGCATAGTCGTCACCAATGGAATTTCTGATACTTATTTAAAGATAGTTTAAAATACATTTACTCAAGGAATTAGAAACGGCTCACAGTTTAAGATACATATGTAATCTAAATTGTAAACATAACATCGTTTTGTCCACGGCTAACATCAGAATACTATGTAGTTAGGCCGTAGCCTGGGCTGAAATGAAGTAGCTACGCTTAGGTGAAAAATTTCTATTTAAAAAAAACTAAATTAGCTCCAACTAATTTCCTATGACCTTTTGTACTACTTTATCTATACTTATCGCATTTTATTTTGGGATCGGTTCTCCTTGTCACTTTCCCCTGATGTGTGACCTATATATGAAGAAATTTGTCTACAACAGTTTTTGTTCCCGAAAATTTTAATAAAATTTCGAAAAATAAATTACAAGAATAAGATGATACTTGTTCACCAAAAAAAAAACGACTGCGAATTGTCCATCCACAAACAGTAGGTACCTATTTGTAAGAAAATCTGCACGGTAAATACCTATAACGTATCCGAAGGGACAGGAGTCCAGAGAAATATAATTTATTCACATTAATCGGTGCTGTGCGTCATGATATATGTAACTACCAGAGAATTGCTTCGAAATTGAACGTGATTTTTCTCTTGTGCTACTCGTGATTTTATAATATTTACTCTACAGAGGCGTGCGCAACTGTGTTTAGAATTTCGATTGCTTTAATCCCAATTCCACTTTGGCCCGGTGGATTTATGGAGGCGGGTGGCGGTAGTGATTGACGCTAGCGTAGAACCACATGTGACACACTTTAGAAGAATCATACGTAAGTCCAGCAATACAATAAGATCGTAACATCACGCCTGTAATCCCCGAAGAGGCAGGCAGAGGAGTGTAGAACACTCCCACGTTTCACCAGTTACGTTT
>DWDU01003983.1:0-11146 GCA_018245575.1 Jemadia suekentonmiller
GGTTCGAGCTCCCACTCTGGCCGCTTGCAACCCCGGAAGCCTCCTATTAGTCGCCTCTTACGACAGGCAGGAGATACGGTAGCTCGTATTCTGGTCCCGAGCTACAGGGACTGTTATTTGTATACCTAGACGCGCAAAAGTATGTATATATGGATAAACAAATGAATTACAGTGGATGTTTTTTGTTGGTTATATTTGCCATATTAACATAATTTAATTTTTAAAGAGAAATCGTCGAAAATTGTTATGAAATGCTGGACGGCTCTGCTCTAGTAATAAGGAGGATACGTCACGGTTCGCTATGCGACCATTTTGCAATCTGCATCGTATATAAACAATTTCATAAAGACCTTTAGGTCATATAAAAGTGTCCAAAACGTAAAAGCGTAACATCACGCCTGTAATCCCCGAAAAGGTAGACAGAGGATTAGAGTTACGTTTATGTCCCACTATGGAAAAAGTGGGACGTAAAATAAAATTACGTGTCAAGCTAAATATAAAATCTAAATATAAAATCGACACAATTTGAAGAAGTAAACGTTTTAATTGATCCCGTGTAACAGATACAATAGATTAGTAAGCAATGTATTTAATTTGACGGCATCACGGCTACGGCCGTATGTGTGGGGATACATCCAGTTAATTTTCTAAACTTGAGAGTAAAATAACAGCTGAACATGTTTCCATGTTGCTATTGTGAAACTAGTTCACGTTTGTTTGTAATGAAACAATAATAATACCTTTATATACATACCAATACATACATGTATTTGCTTTGATACCGCGCCCTCGTATCAGATCCACGACTTTCAATAGTCAGTTGACCTGAAATCCCAGAACGCTTATCACTAACCTTCTATTATAGTAGAGTTATAACGATTTTATACAATTATTTCCGTATGTGTTATGAAGTTACGTATAAATAAAATAAATTGTGGAAGTTCGTTTGCTATGATTGAGGTTGTATGTAATGTACTTGGAAAACGTTTCGGAGTGGTCTACGAACTTTGGGTCCAACAAAACTTTGGAATCTCTAACCTATACATGAACCCTGGTGATTCCGCTGAGATGAAATATGTAAATCCAACGTAAATGCGGCAGGATTTATAACAGTTCTCGATTGCAATGTTTCATTGCAACTCGTTAACGAAACATGCGGAACACAGTTCGCCTGTCCTATACTGAGGGAAGTCTGCGGATAACGCCACCGCAATAGTCGATTCCAGTTTACAGCAAAATAAGATGTGAATATGTCGAAAATTGAATGGCTTCATTTCATTTAATCCCGCAAATTCACCGAATCGGTATTCACGCTCCAATAACTCCTAACGCATAATTCTCATCCTTAGAACCTTTCAAAGTAACCTTCCACAGAATATTTCGTCGATCACAGCTGATGTCACTAAATATTATTTTACGTACGAACACTATTAACCTAACGTAACAACTCATCAGTTTGCGACCAAAACTAATCTATTAATCATTCGCCAAGCCAAATTAGCTCGTCAGATGGATTAGTTTAGACGGCATGACTTTGATTTATAAGTCATCCTCCATATATAATATGGTGTTAATTGAATCTTATCTCATTCAAAACATGTAAGCAATTTAATCAATGTGCATAAGGTATAACTTCGATAATTTACATCTGTAATAGCCAATATATATAAACAAACAAAATAACTATTTTATAAATACATATATTTAATGATATATGTTACATTTAAAATTTATCTCGGTAATGAGAAAAATTAAAAAATAATATGTCATTTAAAAAATTAAACCAAAGGCAAACCGTTACACAAATGATACATAACATGTGTATCTTACTCGTATATTATCTCAATACGTCGACGTCATTCAACAACATACTATTCAAATTTCATGCAAACTGAGCTCATTCTGTAACGAGCGACGCCGCTGGTGATTCGATTACAATGATGTATCGTCCCGGGCACAAACTGATTACAGCTATACCTGGTCCACGACAACGTCTTACACCAACATTGTCAGATTACAACTGGTCTCTGTTAATTACGTAATACCCAAACAACGAACATGCTTGTTATAAACGCATTGAGGCCAATTACATTACCGACTCGAACGTGCCACTGATGCTGTTGGTCGTACATGCAAAACGGACATTGACGACGAATGGGAATACGGATGTCGAGTATGTTGTTCAGGATTATGAATATACTCGCACGTTGATCAATTTATTTCATATCATCAACCCTATTATAGATCTACCCGGGTTCGTTGTCAAAATGAGAAAGCTAATGTTACCACGCTACCGAGTGTAGGCTGATATACCGTACTGTACTCTGTTTATATTTACTAAGGTGGTTCTAAACGCAGCGGATAAGATTAAGTGCGCAAACAACCAACGACCAATTTAAGTACTGGTATTTTAGAAAATTTTTGTTCTTCATGGCCCCATACATAATAATCTAATCAACATTCAATTTGAAGCGTATATACGTATGGTTGCTCATAACTGCCGGCAACAACAAGGACTTCTGATGTAGTTTAATTGTAAATAAATTGCGACGTAATGTTCCCATTACAATTAGTAAATTGCAAATGTACAATTGAAATAAAAAATTCTTATGTTTTCTTAATCCTTGCGAGCATAATCTTTACTTTCATCTGTTTAACATTAAGAATACTGCCGCTAAATTATTTATTGGCCACATGCTTCGAGACGATAAAAGACATTCGCCTTTTCATTTCGCTTTCTCCACAAGCTTCCAATCGGACAATAAAATCGCAATCTAATAGCAAACATTACCTCCACATTGTTAAACGGACAAAGGGAATGCTTACATACATTCCATTCTGAAGCTTCTTCAACTGAATTCCAATTCCTGTTGAGTAAATGGTATAAAGGAATTAATACTAACGTCCGAAAGAAATTAAATGACGAACAAAACGCTTAATGGTGTAACGTGGTATACATATTGTGCATTTATGCAAAAATAAACTTGATTTCCTAAAATTATTTACTTTCCATTCCCAGCGCTTTTGGAAGAGATCTCCCAGTCCCATTATCCCTATGAATAAACAGCGCCATTGTACATAATTTCTTATGCATGTCTTTCTATATCTTATTCACTAAATAGAAATATTAAAAAAAAAACAAATAAAAACATATTTTAGTTCAAATACAGCGCTCCTATCATTTCGAATCTGTCAACATTCGCCAAACAATGAAGTTTCATCTACATCTTTATAGTTGTAAGTCTAAGTCTGTCACGATTTTGTTGGCACGATTGTTTGCAAATCGCACGATCAAAGTGCGATATTACAGCTTACATTTGATATGTTTTCAGACCTTGCGGACATGGAGCTCAAAAAGATCTCTCCTTCAAAGCCAACATTGTATTCGCAACTCTTATAATGTTCTAAATGTACATATATGGTGACCACTCACCATCAAGTGGAGGGCTCTGTTCGTCACGACAAATTCATAAAAAAAAACGAAACGTTCATTGCTACATACCGGCTCAATGTGCATGAGAGGCAGGACATCAAACACGAGAGCCGTATCAATATACATACAGACATATTTGGAAGTGATTATATAGGTACCAATCGTTTAGTAAAAATGTTAACTATATCTAAAACAGTGATAACCATACTAGGTTATCTCTGCTTAAAACACCCCGAGTATGGGGCTGAATTATGAACCACTGTTCAAAATTCATCCTCCTACTCGGAATGTTCTGGGTTCAAATCCTGACGCGCACCTCAATACAAAAAATCAGCATTTTAACATCGAAACCTAATGTAACGATGTTAAAATGCGGTACTGTACTGAAACGATGAAGAAAACATCGCGAGGAAACTTAGGATTCTCGTTAATGTTCTTTAAGCGTGTGAAGTCTGCCAATCCGCCCTTGGCCATTAATGATGGAAATAGTCTATAGAGACTTCTACTCGTATAGGCAATGGATGAGATGGAAGAACTCTATAGAGACTTCTTTCATCTTGTCCATTGTTTATACAGTGAGTACTTACTACCTACTGGCTTCTCCGTGCTCTTGATACATTCGTAACAAAAACAGACTGTAAACAGATCGAATATTCTGTTTGTTTATTTATTTACTCCCAATATTTCAAAGTAGGTTTGACAATAATGTTACTGTAGGCTAAATTGGAAAAAAAATAAAGACCATTTCGTTTGTGCGAGTTTACACAACAAAATATCGAATTTTGTCGAGCGTTCTAGTATTTCTGAGCTTACCTACTTATCAATACGCTCCACTGAACTCTATGCAACAAACATTACAATAACAGTTCCTTCAGGTTTCAAACGTTTCAGTGGATTATTTAGTCAAAGATCATTGATCAGCAAACAGGCAGATAACCTGCCTGATGGCATGCGGTCACCTTCGCTAATAGGCTTTTGCGACACCCGAGGAGTGTTCAATGCGTTGTTGTAGAAGATTTCTATTTGCGCTTTTATTAAAGAACCCCATGTCGTAGTGCACCAGAAAAACCTTAGATATTATGACTTCCGTATAATAACACCACGCGTAGATCTCTTATTGTATATAAGAAGATTTGTGAAAAGACATGACAGGTGTGCAAGAATAGAGATATTTGGCATTCTGTGCTCTCTGCCTATCCCGCAAGGGACCTGACGTGATGATATGTATGCATAGGAAGATTTAAAATATACATCATCATCTGCCTATTGTAGTTATGCCCACAATCCCCTCTCTGTAATATAAGGTAGGTATGCTCATAACTTTTATTTATATTAAATCTCATAATAAATTCGCCTGGAAATTTTCCATGGCAAACATCCTTTGGCAAAGTGAATATCGTTATGTTAATGTTCTCGATAGCTCTATAAATAAGCGACGTCTGTAGGTAAAGTAACCGGCTTTGCTGATTGCAAATTGTGCGTTGTCATACAAAAAAGAGCCAGGAATGTTTCAGTTATAAAAATACACACACGCATGTACGTGTCCGATTTATTAATTCTTCAGAATCAAGTTCGCTTTCTTCAAAACAGGATTTTCTTTTATATAAAAAATGTACAAGTATTGTTAACTACCTGTAGGTATTACTTATTCATACCGAAAACTACTGTCACTCCATTTTATTCATAAAAAATTGTTTGAAAGTTTGAAGTTTGAAAACGTTGGTTCACTAATGTATAAATATGGACCAATTGTGCTTACCGTTGAATACAAATTGTGAGCGAATTCCCATCTAAGTTAATTCCCGGCCGGCGAATTGACCTAAAGCAGATTCGTTTACGAATCGCCTTGCTCTTCGTTATTAAAATATTCAAATATACAAAATATTCTTGCGGATAAAATATGGCGTTTTATATTTATTTATGTATTACATTTATCGTTATGAAATATATGAAACGAACGATAACATTTTTTAAAAAAATCAATTTAATAACATAAGCACAAAAATATTGTCTTTAGTTTAATTTGTCTTGTTTTAGTATTTTTCGTTTCTAAAACTCTGACTGCCTCGTTGGTCGTATTGGTTGCATGTGCGACTGCCGATCGGGAGGTTCTGGATTCAATCCCGGGTCGAGCAGTACAAAGTTTTACTAACTTGATTTTCTAATAGTGACTCGGACTCTGGATTCGTGCCCGGTGCATGGAAATAGGCTCACCACCTATTCCATAGTGGGACGTAAACGTAACTAGTGAAACGTGGTAGTGTACTACACTCCTCTGCCTATCTCTTCGGGGATAATAGGCGTGATGTTACGTTTTGTACGTCGTTTCTAAAAAGAGCTCTTGAAATCGTCCATTTCGTCAATTCCAGCAACTCGACAATACGAATCAACACAAACGGACGCAGACATCCACGTTGGTACAAACTCAAGTCGTATATCATTCAGTGAAATAGCTTATTCAGCATTTTCATAATAGTGAATTTGCTTTCAGTGTTGAATAAATGTTTATAATGAATGCACCGATTCACACACGGGATTTGGGCGACCGTATAACGGACGTTTAATTACTCTCGCATTTTGTGCTTCATCAAAATGTTTAATTAATGCTTTCAATATGTTTGACGTAACAGGTTTAATATAAAGAGATTTTACATCGCTCACTGGCTTCCGATCCGTGATAAAATAACTAAAGTGACACGGCTTTTACGGCTTAATGCTTCGCGTGCATTCGCTATCGACCAAAATTTGTTCGGTTGTGTTGGTTGCAAGCTCGACTGTCCGTCGAGAGGTCCTGAGTTTAAATCCCAGGTCGGGCACTACTGGATTATTCTGTTTTAGATTTTGTAGTAGTGGCTCGGAGTCTGAAAATGTGCGTGATGTATGACAATAAGCACACCACCTATTCCATAGTGAGACGTAAAAGTAACTAGTGAACCGTGGGAATGTACTACATTTCACTGCATACCTCTTCGGGGATTAAAGGCGTGATGTTACGTTACGTGATATTGTAGAAGCCAGTCCCTGTTAGAAGTGTTTAGCTCATGCTGGTCTTCAAGGGTAGTGAATAATGAATTGTCATAAACAATCTGTACACGATGTACAAATGTTTGTCATTTTCGTACATTAAATATTGAAATGTACAATGTACGCGTGTACACGATGGATTTTATTTATTTTCCTTACCAAAAGAGTAGTGCCTTTGGGACTGCAGCGGGCAACATTGTTGTCCGCAAGTTATATTCGATTCCGTAATGGAATAGAAGAGAACAAACACCGGGTCGAATTGGAAATTTTATGTTTCTGGATATTTATGTTCAAATATGTTTACGTTGCGATTTCAGTTGCGGTTAAATATGTTGCTCTTGTTGCAAGTAATAGCGCTTTCATTATTTTTCACGGTGGGCCTCTTCGTGAATAATTATGTACATATTAACATAAATATGTATCTCATTAGATTAGCCTAGTGCTTCGTTAGTTAACAAAACAAATATTGTTTAAACCAACCATGTAACCAATATGACATGCGAATTTAACAGGTAAGTTGCAGTGATCGCTAAAGCTTAATATTATAACATTCTATACTTTCAAACTTTCAAGTACATTTTGTAATTACATAACAGCAAAGTATAATTGGGATTTTTTTGTACGTTTTATACCAATAAGCTCACACCGACTCTGTTGCACTAATAACGGTGGATAAATTGAAATAATACACTCCTCTGCCTACCTCTTTGGGTATTACAGACGTGATGTTATATAATTTAATGGTTTGGTCAATATAACATGTAACAAGTGATGTTGTTACCGTTAGGATCTCCGACTAGGATATCGACTGCCGATCGAGAGATCCCGGGTTCGATCCCCGGGTCGGGCACTACAAAAATGTTCTGATTTAGATTTTCTAGTAGTGGCTCGGAGTCTGGATATGTGCCCCATGCATAGCAATAGGCTCACCACCTATTCCATAGTGGGACGTAAACGTAACTGGTGAAACGTGGAAATGTTCTACATTCCTTTGCCAACCTTTTCGGATATTACAGGCGTGAATATCGTTTTTTTTATGAAATTTCAAATTTTTACATCGAGCAAGAAAAGTAGCAAGCTGTAACAAGTTACAATAGGTATTGTTTACTTTATAAATTTACAAACAACCAGTCTCCTATTTTTTAGTAACAGGGGGACTTGACAAGTTTACTTTGACTAGTAGCTTTTAGTTCAACCGCAGCAGTGATACAAGTCCTTCACAACCATTCACCGTAGATTGGATTGGGTTTGCTGAAAATATGCTGTTGTATTTAGATGTTTAATAAAAATAAGAAATTTGTTTGACTAAAATTTTTTGAATCAGTGGAATTTTATTTGGTATTTACTTAGAAACATATGTTCTATATTATAAAGTTCATAATTTACGTAATTCAAAGATAGTGCTGTAAGATAATACAATCACTCGTCAAATAAGCGAGGTGAGAGTGAGAAAGAGAGTGCGTAAGGGAAAAAGAGATAACATCAATTTTCACCACTACAATCCCTACATTCCCTACAATCCCTACACCAGGTTCCCTACATTTCCTAAGATGCTAAATCCCCATATTACTCAGTCTCTAGCTTTCGGATTTTCACATTAAATAACTAACGAAAATATTTCCACTCTTCATAAAGCCACAATTTAAATACAACCTGCGCTGTACATGATAAAGTTCTCATCTTATATCCGGAACGACAGACTGTTATCAAACTGTGACGTAGTACTTACTTTGCCAACAGTTAATTTGGGAGGGAACCCAACTTCGTAAAATTATTGGATTTATTTATTAGGGTAGAGACTTTACTTTCAAACCTTATTTAGGCGAAAGAATACAAGGTATTATTTATTGAAAAAATGCTTAACAAACAAGCAGTAGTCTTAATTGGGTAATGACCCCTATATATTTCTGCAACTGACCTTGAACAGAACGAATAGGACCTTTAGCATCAGTTAGTCCTATTAGCATAACTTAATAAGGTTCATGTACATTTAAATAATACGTTCAGCTCTTTAGGAATTTGAAATGATAATCTATTATCATCTTGAAAAACTACCTTTCTACACGCTAAATATTCGTGCCTCATGTAACTAAAACAATGATTGACGTCATGGTCTACCACCTTCTTCAAGTGTTAGATGGATTCCATATTTTATCCCTGTTGATATTGACATACGACCTTTTAAATCTTCTTCTAAGGATCGTTACTCGCTAAATAGAGCTTGGCTTTCTATATTCTATCGCAAATATCTATAAGCCAGCATTTATGAATTATGTAACCATATTCAGTAAGTAACCATAAATTTCATTATTTAGTTTGTTTAGTATAAAACTAAGGGCGCAAAAAATAAATTTTCCCTCTATAAATTATTACTAATTATGCGCAAAACTTTAAAGATATCAAGAACAGTGGTTATTGTTTGTTGTTGTTTATTTTTACGAAAAATTACACGAAAATATGGCCTTTTAAAAATATCGCTTTTTATCGCTGATCAAAATTTTTTCTTTCTTCACCAGTTAAACGAAACAGTCATCTACTATCCAACCTTATTTCATACTAAATATAATTTTATGGATAATAATTAATACCTTAATATAGTATGTAGAGCCTTAATTGTTGATGTTTAATTTACGATTATCAAATATTTCAATTCTATTTTAATGCAATTTTTTTTTGTTTTTTTACCATTCCAACAACCATAGGATGATAATAATATTTGATGGCAAATAATATATATTTGCCCCATTTATCCACCGGCTATATTTTGTGCTGAGATATATTTTATTCTGAGATATATTGCGTGCCAAAATGTTAGCCAATACTTTAATCGAGGTAATAAATAAGCGTGGGCGTAGCGCGAACGTGGATTCAAACAACCCATTCAAATAACAAAGAACTAAAACGACTTGGGATATCCTCGGCCAGACCCTACCTAGGTCACTTATTTATTACCGAATGTAAATAGGTGTAGTGCTTCTATTTTTAAGCGATTTACAATTTAATCGCCTATTCCGGCGGTCTTGGGAACAAAACCCGACTTGCACCTCTTTACAAAATACTCGTATGTGCGTTTTAAGATCAAACGTCACTGCTATCATTCGTACTATAAGGAGAAGAGAAAAATAATATACTGGTTACAAATGCCGTTCGCAATAAATTCGAATTTAACAACGATAAGAAAACGTAATATCACGCCTGTAACAACGACGTTTATAAAAAAATAATAAAATCACTCCATCCAAGCCATTGAAATTGAACAACGAAAATTGAAATCCGATCTATCGTTTACAGTAAATTAAAATGACATACATACCTACATGTGTACCTACGTTAAGTGATATTCGATTAAAAGTTTTAAAGTAACTTTGGTACGCTTGGTTTGGAATACGAATGGAAAATGACAAAGCCACAAATTGGGAACTTAACTTCACTTTACACGTTGTAAAACATTCAGACGACTACCTAGGTTGTAATTGATCATAACTGGTAATTTGGAGGAAGATAATATCATACAAAAATATTAGATTTTTTTGAGGTATAACCAGTGATGAGGTGAAATAAAGATACACAGAACTTTTGTATAATATGTTCTATGACATAAAGAAGTGCTTATGATACCGCGTGTACTATACACCTTAGGCATTGAATTCCTCCAAAAAGTCTGTCGTATTTATGCACTTAGATATTGGTTATAATACGTGTATATATGAAATAGTTTAGAATATGTGAATGTAATTGGTTTAGTGCCCTCAGACAACTTTACCTGCACTTAATGCACAGCAAAAGATTAAGCTCTAAGATTCTTTTACGATAAATACCGACTAAAAATACCAATAATTTAACATTATATCCAAGACAAGTGAATAGAATAAAGCATAAAAATTCAATCCCAAAAAATCATTTGAACTCGACTATGAATTTATTTTTATCAATAACAACTCATATTCTATACGGGATAATTTAAAACTTCATCAAATTGTAACAAAAATTTATACTAGCTGCAGAATAAGGGCCGAAATATATAACATTAATAATAATAATAAAGCTACAATAAAATACAGTTAGGGCAAGCCTACGCGGCCGAGGGCGAGACTGCGTGATAGCTAAAAATAGCGGGTGTGCACGAGGACTGCTGGGACAGTCCACTGAACAACCGGGTCAGCGGCACGAGGTAGAGCTGATAATGCTTTTATGTTGACGATGTAGGAAACGAATATGCACATGATGTAACTATTACACATAGAAGCCCTCCAGTGGAGTGAAACAGGCTGTTGAAGATGTAACGTTTCTTAGATATTGCATGAATTTTGAAGCGTTTGTATATAAATTATAATTAATGTAATATACCTACTTGGATTAATTTTTACGTATGCCATATTCAGCTTGTTGATTTTAACTAATTTATAGCTCACAAATTAATTTTAATTTCTCTCGTAAGGCCGCAGCTTAATCCAAGCTGTTCAATATTTTATGGTTTGTATGCATACTTATCATTCAGTCTCACTATGTAAGAGGCCATCACGTATGGCCATCATCCAACATGTCCGGTTTATATTACTAGATGAGATATCTGATCTATACTACCAAATGATTAACTAAAATGTACACCACTAAATAATTCAAAGTACCGTTTATTTATCGTATCATTTGAACCTATTACCTACCTACTGCCATAAAGCTACGAGCGCT
>DWDU01003984.1:0-11145 GCA_018245575.1 Jemadia suekentonmiller
CATGAATTTTGATTTTCTAGTAGCGGCTCGGAGTCTGGACATGTAACCGTTGTATAGCAATAGGGTCACCACCTACTCCAAAGTGGGATGTAAACGTAAGTGGTGAACGTGGGAGTGTACTACACTCCTCTGCCTACTTCTTCCGGGATTACAGGCGTGATGTTACATTTATGTTATGTTCCTTTAAAATACTCGAACATTTTCAAAATTGGAATGTACAGATATTTCAATACAACTGATTTTAAGAAAACAAATTCCATTTGGATTCGATCACCAATCAAATCCTAAAAATCACTCATCTCATATACCCACACTTGCTGTGATAGTTATTCGCACAGTATGGAATCCAAAGTACGATTGTGCATACATACCTACATGAAGCGTTAAATTAAGCGATCGGGTTTTATTGGGCGCTGATAGATTTCATTCATTGAAGTGAATAGAGGCACTAGAGATTTTCGTTGGACAGGACGCTGCAGTATTGGGACTAATACAAAAATATTATTATTAACAATTCTGGATCCACCCTTCCACTGTTGGATCTAAGTCTTCTTTTGTAATGAAACTGGTTGGACGCCATGATGACAATACTAAAAGTTTCATCACTGTTTTCTTAACATTAATAGCCAGTAATAATTTTAAAACTGCATCAAATTTGTAGTGAGGGTTTGTACTTAACCCACGGAGTGACGTATGCAATATACCTACTTAGATATGGAATATAACTAATATCCCGCATTATGTTACGTTGGATGTGGTTACTATAGCAACCATATCAAAGTACCTTACTCGTGTGGGGTTACGTAATGAATGCATTCAAGAGTCAGTGCAGTTATGAGTATAATTTTCAAATTTCTATACAAATTAGTAACAAAGGAAATAAACAATTCCACGAGTATGTATACGACGAATTTTGATTGTGCTGTTTTGAATTGTTATTAATTTTATTTTATGGCTGTAATAGCTAATTTAATGTTATCGTTTTATTGCCGACTGCCTCGTTGGTCGAGTGGTTGCAGGCATAACTGCTGATAGAGAGATCCTGGGTTCAAACCCCAGGTCGGACACTATGTATACTGAATTTTTCTAATTTACATTTTCTAGTAGAAATTTCTTGTCAGTCGAATTCGATCGGAGTCTGGATTTGTGCCCGATGTAAGGCAACAAGCTGACCCCCATTCCGTAATGGGACGTAACGTTAATATAATTGGTGAAACGTGGAAGTGTACTATACTCCTCTGCCTACCCTTTCGGGGATTACAGGCATGATGTCAATTTTGTTTCATCAGGTAGGCAAAGTACATATTATATTTAACATTCAGGAAATCGTATTCGTGGTATGTGAAGCGTGAATGAAAAATTAACACACTACGGTAAAGAAACTAATATGTAGATGATAAAACATAATACTGATATCATTGTACATTATCATAATATGACGGAAAAACGGTAAGATTCATTGTGAACGACGGCCGCGTGAGCGTTTGCATATCATTACAAACACGAAATTATTACATTAAAATTACTACTTCGTGAATATGTTTAAGCTACCTAGTTAAAATAATTTGTTCTGTCTGGGTGTAAAAATGAATAAAAAAAAAACAATTTAAAAATTAATTTATATGTATATAATTATGTAGTTTATCAGCGTCTGGTTACTATGCCACAAGCTGTCTTGGCGCTTACTTTGGCATCAGATGGCCGTGTGTAGAGATGTCCAGAGATAATGTTTAGGGAATAAAGTAATTTATAAACCAATTTTTTTGTAGCAATTGTACAAATGTACCTAGGTGATATACTTGCACACGTTGCATATTGTGCTAAACGTGTGCCTGGCTATGTACCGTACAATTAAAAAAGTTTCATGGTTATTGAGGTACCTTAGTACGGGATCAATGTACAAAGTTACATTAAACTAAGATATATGTCAAAGACAAAAATATGCCTCATTATATTTTATAAATTGAAGCGCTTTAGAGAAAAATAAAATAAGAAGGTCAAGAAGATCTTTGAAAGACGTTTGTTGGACTCTCGACTCTTTGAAATTTTCCGTTTAAGCGGTTTTAGACAAGTTCTACATATTAAATGTTAAATAAATATATACATTTCAGGCTTGGAGCTATATTAAATCATTAATTTATATTTATATTTATTTGCATATTGTGCTGAAATGCAAAATGAAGATGAATAATGTTATTTTTTGAGCGTCATTTTAATTGCAAGCATAATTATCCTTTAATAATCCAATACACTAATTTTTCCGAACAAAATTTACAAAGTATGTATTTATTTCAAAAATTTATATTAAACATGGAAAGTTATTTAATCCAATGTATTTATGATAATACTTATCTTTTTATTTATCTTAGATGATTCACTTTTCCGCAATCTCGCTAATACTTAAGACGTAACTCGAATATTATAATTTAAATAATTCTCAAGCTGATTATTACATTTTGACCTTGATACAACTTGATTCAAACACGATAAGATTATTATGGCGCGTTTTTATCGCGTGCGTACGCGCATCTTTTAAACACGTTAGTCGATAATTTTTTTTCAATGCCACTATCCGGAAGGCGGTCTTTATTAGATCTTGGTCTTCAGCATCGCCCAAGTCTGTCAAATCGTCCTACCACGTGCTCCGACTATCCCCGAACGCCAGCCGAAGTTGAACGAACCAGAACGTAAATAGTTGGGCAGGCATGCGGACTTAGCTACAGGAAACCGCCAACGATTCCAAGTTATGCCAATTTATGTTGCCAAAAACGGGAAAAAATATATTATAATCTCTTATCGTTAGCAATTAAAAATAACAGTATTTAACTATATAAATTGTCCGAATTGGAATTTTAATTAAAAATTTAAACAATGTTTTTCTTACGTAAACCGCTTTCGAATAGTGCAGCATTATCTCCGCAATGTTTGTAACAGAAAGTTGAACGCGGCAAGAAAAATGTGGAGCGGAACGCGCGAGAATTAAACACTGAACGTAATCACACAGACTGAATGCAATGACACATAATAACGTTGAAATCGTAATAGACTATTTGGCGAATTATTGAGGATGTCGTGATTGCTAGTTCCGTACCTGTTCCCCACCAGTATCGCTTCCATCCGACTGTCACTGCGCGAAACATGGCGCTACGTGCGTCGCCGACAATGCGTGGCGCTAAACTGACTCACAATTACTTTTCCGATTTCAACCTTAGGGTCGGAGCCCTGTTGCGAGAAAAAAAAAACGCAACATACTGTTGTTGAAACTCAACCGCGAATTTAATCATTCGTTACCGCACTCTAGCATCATAACAAAGTAGCTTATTAACGTTCACTTTGAGAATGTTTTACGTACTTCATAAGCACCCGACAAAGGGCTCTTTGCCGTACCATAATTCAATTAATGCTTCCTAATTAGGAACGAGAGTGCTCTTAATGTTCAGTAGGGCCAAATTTCACACCGTAGCCTGTCACCGGGGCAAATGGAAATCTGACAGCTCGATAGATGCCAGCATCCTTGAAATTCGGGTCAACGGCTCACGTATATTATAATAATGTTTTTATGTCATATATATTTGAATGTGAATTTCACATTTAATGACCAAAATATTTTTAAATGCAGAGCCTGGGTCGTTGAACGGACAATTTATAGTCAGAATATTCTTTGCAATTTTTACTTTGAAATTATTACGCCTGTTTCTACAGCACAGCAACTCACGCAGTGCGTATTTCAAAATGTTTCGATAGTATTGAAGGTATGTCATCATCATTATCATCAGCCTATTGCAGTCCATTTCCAGACATACGCCTCCATTGAGGGATGATGCCTATTATCACCACGCTGGGCACGTGGGTTGGGGATCGCAGAGTACAGCTTCTCGCACCGCGTACGCTGTGGCCCATAGGCGGCCAAGGCATGTAACTGTGCCTAGGCAGTCCGCAAAACGATAAAGGTGGTAAACTGATTCCTTTTGATCATATTTTCGAAATAAGTTTTATAAAGATACTCTCATCGTTTTACTGTAACGTTTAAATCAACACGTCGATGTTGAAATATACAGTATCATAACATCCAATAATATAATGTAGTGAAATATTTTATTGTAATAACTTAGGTCTTATGAATAATACATACCAATAATATGACTACTTAAATAAAATACATACCTTAAGAGTTTTTTATTACAAAAATACTCATTCAATTGACTTTAGAACAAATTCTGTCTGTAAAGTTCTAAAAGAAATCTATTATTGCAAGTAAAAACGTAAAAATATTGAATATCCATCAAAGGTTCTATGAAGTTTTATATGGTATATCAGCGTCATCTTTTGGCGAAAACGGAAACACTGATACTTATGCCTTACCCTCATTCAACGTATGCATTGTTAATTTAACGCGGTAATACGAAAGACGTTTTTATTACGTATTACTAGATGGCGTAAGAATATAATTTTGTTTTCATTGGTAAAGTAAGCAAGGAGCCAAGGAGATAAAGAGAAATGAAAATTGAGTGCTTTAACTGTCGTCTAATTTGATGAATAATAAATTTTTTTTTACATGTTTCAGTTTATCATATAATTAAAAAAAATAACAATATTAATAAATTACCACAAGATAAATTAAGAAGATTTCCAATTAAATGATTAAATTTTTCCTTCATTAAACAAAGGGATTTCATCTTTCGTATGTGATATATTTTTATATACTTAATTGGATTGGTAGCAAAAAATGTTTCCAAGGGTTAAGTTTCTATAGTTCCGTTTTTTTATATAATCATAGTAAGTGAATAGACAAGATATAACAAAATCCGATTCCGTATTTAATTCTCACATCTAGGCAAGTTGTTATGTATTAGTATTAGTTATTAAATGATGTGAGTTATAAAGTTTAATGTATTGTAGTAAAATTTGTTATGGACCGTCATAATGTTGTAGTTTAATATTTAACGTTAGTAGAAAATTTTTACAAATAGTTGGTAGCAATCAATATCTGATAGGAATCATATTAAAAATAAAGCAAAACTTATTAATGATTTATCATCTTTAGCTTTTGGAGACCCACTGCTGAAGGTAGGCCTCCCTTAATGGACAACACTACCCAGTCACAAGCCTTCCGAATCCTACTGGATTCGGAAAGCTCGGGACTCGGGATTCGGGTTTAAGACGACAGCTCGGTACTACTGTACGGACGTGTCGTCTTAAACCCCCTAAATATTAATGATTACTTTTCTAATATTAGGAATGTAATGAAAATAAAAATAAGTCATAATATAAAAAGCTCTGTAATGTGTTGTTAGCAAGCACTCTAGGCTAGACAGTGTTGATATTGTCACGAGAGAAATTAATTCCATTGTTGCGTTTCGGCACATTGGATTATTAATAAATTACTTTGTATCTATTATTATGATTTTATATTATTTTGTTAATAGAAATATATGTAACTCATAAAAAAATTACACATCTAATTTATTATAAAAGAAATAATATTTGCATTGTGTACACTTCCGATTCTTTATAAAATTCAGATGGAAATCTTTGTAAATTTTGACAATCACTCAAGAAATTATGCAGCCCTGTTATAAAAGAGAAAAATAACAGACCGCTAAAACCGAAGTCCAGGATGAAGAAATGTAAAGCTTTCTTTGCATAACTGTAGCGTAGTCTTGGGTTAACTTCGTTTTAAAGCCTGATTTAAATTAATATTCTATGCTATAAAGTACAATACGATGTTAACTTCGTAAATTCTTGCAGACTACAGTTTACTCTCAGTTTCCCCATTAACCAGCTTGAAATTATTGGCGGAACAAGTACATAATAATAACGTTAGAAATGTAGTATTTTAAGAATTTTGTGGTATCGATTTAGTGCAGTTTAAGCATATCAGGTTTGTAAGGATTTTTACGTGCGTAACGACATTTTGAATTCGATGCTTTCTGACCGAAACGGTTTTGGTTTGATTTTGAAGCATAGAGACGAATGTGAGATTAATCTTCGTTAGGACGAAATTAAAGTTTTTGGGGTTTGAAACGATCACTTGAGTCTTAAATGCCCTGGCCGTCTACGGGCAGTAGCGTAGGCTGTGCGAGAAGCTGTGTTTCGCGATCCCCAACCGGCTAGCCAAGCGAGGGGATTGTCGGCATAACCCCTGAGGGCAGGCCTATGTCCAACAGTGGACTGCAATAGGCTGATAACGACGGTGATGATGTTGCGAGTTAGTAAGTAATCGATTAAGGATCGTCTGCTACACCCACTAAACGAAAACTTTCTTAAAAAAAAAATTCACATCACGCCTGTAATCCCCGAAGAGGTAGGCAGAAGAACTTTCTTGTAAGTAGCATTTGGAGTTGTTATCATTCAACCCGTCTATAATACACAGGTATTAACTATATTTCAATGTTTAAATTTCAAATTTAATTTTTTGTACTTAACATTTCATTTAATTGTATAAATTCTAATTCGAGCGTTATTACTGAGAATATTGCGCACGCGTTGGTGGGCTTTGATCAAACAAAAAAATGTTACATTTTTCTCGTTATCCGAAAGAGAATAACATTTCTCAGGAAATTATAATTCGGCTTAGATTTTAAACATGTAAATGTATATCGAAATAACGTAATTGGAAATCTTAGTCACGAGACTGTATAGAATATAATGTAATTCAAAAAATTTGAAACCCATTCGAAGGGTCAAATGTACCTAAATACTAAATATTTCAATTGACTCTCATATTTTACTCGTGTGTTCTTTGTTTTGAAGCATGGTGTTCTGTTATTCACAAACTGGGTCGTAGATTTTAAAGAGTAATACAAAATAATGGCTCTAGGTGTGCTGTCGAGCCTTGTCCAACTTTCTTCACGGCAAAGTGGCCGTGGACAAAGGAAACTCGAAGAAAGGGTTAACGCTTACAGTTGACGCGCGCGAAAAGTGTCACTATTTTTAAATTATTCTCTCTTATTTCACGCTTGTGTTCCCCGAAGAGGTAGACAGAGGGGTGTAGTACATTCCCGGGTTTCACCTGTTCTGTTCTACGCCCCATAGTTAAACCATATCTCCTTGATTCAGTAATGCGTTATGAATAATTTATTACTAAGCAGCTGAGATAGCTTTTAATGAATAATTTTTTTTGATTGATATTTCGAAACCAGAAATTGTTTAATTTTGCGGAAAATATAAGGCAAATGTATAGTACCAAAAGGAATTAGAAATAAACTTTATTCATTGTGATTTGTTATAATTTACCAGCGATTAATTGTTTAGAAATCATTCGCTGACATTGCAAGTCTGGAGTGTAGAATGGTTAGTAAACCTGACAATTGCGCCGGAGGTCGTAGGTTCGATTCCCACCCAGACAAAACATTAAAGTTATGAGCATAAGTATTTGTTCTGTGTCTGTGTGTAATAAAAGTAACACAAAAATGTCTATATAAGTGTATATTTACATGTAACCAAAGGACTATGATAGAAAAAAGGAGCACAGACGGTAGGGGCCTTTAAAGGAAGGTTTATTCCATGCAGTGGGACCTACTCAACTAAAAAACAAATTCACATTAATCGATCACGACTTTTAATTATACTTACCTACTACATTGTTGTAGAACAGCATATGATTGAAAATGTCGAAGGAATACCTTTGCCCAGTAGTGGGCAAACTACTCAGGAAATATTCGATTTCACATTAATCGCTCGTCAATATACGTTTCGTTTTAGCAAGCTACATTATGTGCGTTTCGCCTTTCAACGTATTGTCCTAATGCTCGGTCAACGCGACCTACACTTGTAGGTACTTGTTACTTGAAATAACGAACGCGCTCACTGACAGCGTCTGTTCCTGTTTGTTTTCTAAAAATGTTTTTTCCAGGCGCAATAAGCGATATTTATTTTATACATCGTCAGCGTTGTGGACTCAGTTTTAACAAGGTCGTTTGATGTTTGCGGAGCGCAGTGTGTTTAACATCCTGCTTCATTCCCTTTCCGACGACTGCTAGTTAAAAAAAATTATTTATTATTATTAGTTATTTAAAAAAAATATTTCATTTTGCATCTGTGTAATGACAACGTAAAATCACGCCTGCAATCCCCCGAAGTGGTAGGCAGAGAGTGTAGTACACTACCACGTTTAATTAGTTACGTTTACGTCCTAACGCAGAATAGGTGGTGAGCCAATTTCTATATACCGGTTTCCAGAGTCCTAGGAAGTCCAAAGTGAAACGTGAACATTTAAATCAAAAGATTTGTTTAAATTCAGCTTTAATAAATAACAAATCATTTAATTAAAGTAGGGTACACTTCGGAAATTCAATTTAATTTTGTCCAATGAGCTTTAAAGAAAATTCGCAAACTTTGGTTTTGCTGCATTAGTATGATATTACATATTTATTTAAAAAGACAATTAAATAGAATTAAAAATATTAAAGCTATACGAATCGTGAATATGTTAAGTGTACTACTGTTAAATGTTTTGTGTTTAAACACATATGTATCTCGAAAAAACCGTTAAACCGGTACATATATAACCATGATGTAGAACGACCATAAGGACAAAATCTTAAAGCTTACACTTGTTCTAATGTCAAACCATGACCTGACAACATGACCAACATGCGTATTTACGCATGCTGGTTATATAAAATGTTCTTCTGCTAACCACATCCGATAAAGTAGCTAACAAATATAAACACTAAGTAATAATTAACACAATGTTGATTAACATCGCACTCATTTTTACAAAATTATAAAAGTTAACTTTGAAATATTATGTACATTACATTTTACATCACATATTTGAACATTTCAAATATGTTCTCATAGTTGTTCCTCTTCGACACTACAATGTCACCATATATATTTTTTAGAATATCTTGAAGTCAGCGCTTCATTACATTTCTTAAATTACGTTATGAAATGTAAATGATTCTCGACCCATATATACATAATTAGCATGTGTTGTTGTGTTGTCATTCTTGTTCATCTTTAATTTGACATTACTTCGTCATAACACTATAATTTGTACTTATATGTTGCCAGCACTTTATTAAATCACCTGTTAAAGTATAGATAATTCAAAGACTCTATTACATACTTTAAGTATGTTCACTTTTTCCTCGTTAATTTAATAAGTCGCTTATTTACTTAGTCATTACGTATTGTCTTAGAAAATGATCGTTGTCGGTGTTTTATCACGTTTATTAAATCACCTTACTTCTATTTCATACTCTTAACATAGTAACATTTGACATACAATAACCTTAACATACAATTAAACAATCACGTGTATCATTATATCAGTCGCGTTTTTAAGGCTTATAAAGTCAGCTTTCAACTGTAGTAACTATATTTTGTTGTCGTTCTTTTTCTTGTAGTAATATTTTCATACATTTTTGTTTCTTCTCCCTGTGCAGCTTCGAATGACGTCGATTACAAACCATTGTACAGAGAAGTAAAAAAAGTTTGCAATGTACACGTATAGACAAAGTACTGTTAATTTTGTAACAGAAAACGACTTGATGGCAGGGTATACGTATTCTCCTTGCACCAAACTTAGTAAACATCTGTAAAAATATCAACAGCGTCAGGTAAATCACGCCTGTAATCCCGGAAGAGGTAGGCAGAAGTGGGTAGTAAATACATGGGCGTGTTAAAAATAAACTCTTATCATTTAATGGCTATTAAGAATATGTCGATTGCTTCTAATATCGGATTTATTTTGCGACTCATGTTTCTTGTTGTGATTTTTTACGAAGTCCTTTAAAAAGAAAATCAGGTAGAAAACGGTAGCCTTGCAAGAAATTTAAATTATATCATTTATCAAATAACGTAAGATTTATAACACATAATCATATTTGATTAGAAAATGAAAAAGAAAAATCTAATTAATGAAAACAATGAAATTTATGGGAATTAGAAGCTTTCTTAAACTCTCCAGTGACCCTACTTTAGCACCGCGAAACTCCAAAGCGAGCAAAGGTCACGGACCTCTTATAAATAACTTGAGAAGAGCGCGAAAATTATGAACCTTGAGATCAATCGTCCAACAAGCTGTGTTCGAAATGCCCTGGGGTTTATTCGTTCAACGTGCCTATAATTCCCAAGCTATATTTATATGTATTTGTATACTATCTAAGTCGCTTATAAATATTCATGTATTCAAGCACTGTGACGGCAATGCTATGTATATTTCGAACTTTAAAGTATTATACTGTTAATACAAAAAGAAGAAATATTACTTAAAAACGGTAACGCCAAAGATATTGTGAAGTTAACTTGAAATTAACTGATCATACATAATATGTGTATCTGATTTGTGTAACCACGCGAAGAATAGAAAAGAAGATTGACCTGACTGTTAATTTTCATTGGTCAGTGAGGCAATTAAAAAAAAGCAGGAGCAGAAGAAGATAAAACGCACGCATATGAACAAATTGTGAATTTCGGTTACGTAAAATGCAAATATTGATGTGTGTGCATGCGATGTATGTTTACAGATAAACACCCATGAAAATACTTACGACGAAAGATACAGAGCGAGGAACGTCGCCAAGGTGATAACTTGAACTGTCATATTCTTTGGTCTTTCCCTGGGCACGGCTACGAGGTCGAACAATACGAATACTAGCGACACTGTATGCATGCTGTGATGGTTCCAGACGTTGATGAATTCGTCGGCAGACAGCGGCATCAATAGAAAGCGATCCTTTGTATAGAGACGCCAGAATAAAACATCGGCAAACTGAAAATATCATACAATAAGGACTCCTAATAACTTTTAAACAACTCTAATATTAATGTCCCAGCATCATTAACATCATAATTACCCTTGTATACTTCCGCTATTGGGCACGGATCTGCTCTAGACAAGAGAAGGGCTAAGACCATAGACGCCACGCTGGTGAAGTATGGATTGGCAAACACAATGGCCTCACAAACAACAAAGATAAAACTCTAATATTGAGCATGGGTCATTCATTCAAAAACTTTAATAGTGTATGTCTGAATGTTCTACGATAATATGTATTTTTATACACATTACAATTTTTGTATATCTATCTAATATTGATATCATTATTAATAAATAAATAATAAATAAATATCTTGGGACATCTCCACACACGGCCATCTGATCCCAAACTAAGCGTCAAGAGAGCTTGTGTT
>DWDU01003985.1:0-11145 GCA_018245575.1 Jemadia suekentonmiller
ACTACCGCCAGATTGTTTTTCCTTGTAGTGTGATGATTATTTACCCGTCGTACTAGCCAGCTAAAAGTTACACACACTGCCACCTGAAAGATTACTGAAAGATTATACAAGCTGATGATAATGATGAAGATAATCGACTAATAATAATTAAGCAAACGAAGTATCTGTGGGCTTTTAATACAACTTCGATATTAAACTTAAACACATAAGCATAGACTAATAAAACTCTACTTCATACTTGTTTTCCGATGTCTCGTTCTTTATTACTTTAGCTAAATATATATGACATGTACATGACATGTGATGTTCCGCCAAATTAAATTAATACAAATTGTATAAAGCTCCACCTAGTGAACATCTTTTGAACTATTGAGAATCAAAACTTTTAGTTATCAAATGTTATCATTATATTGATAGTAAAACATTGTTATTAAGACGAACATAATATTAATTCGAAAATTACTGTCTTTTTAACAATGGTTGATATTTTAAATATCAATTCATTCTTCTATATATTCTAGTTAACAATAATTTACAAATTAATCGTGAATGCATACTTTTCTATATTGCACGTGTTCTCTATGGCTGTTTTAAGTTCTATAGTCTATAGATAAAAAATTGAAGTTGGTACTTCGCTTTTGTACTCGCATTTTCATCATTATCATGGCTAAGATGCTGTTATAACTCACTAATCTAGAATACGTGCCTCTGAAATCGTAACAAACACGTGCAGTGCTAAGACTATTAGATATTTTATACAATTATATGAATACCTGCTCTCATTTGACAAATTGCGCTAGACCGCATATATAAAATGGCAGCCCTACCACGTAGAATAATCAAAGAGACACAACGATTGATGCAGGAACCCGTGCCGGGCATCAGCGCGGTTCCCAGCGAGACCAATGCACGTTACTTTCACGTAATTGTCACCGGACCGGAAGACTCTCCGTTCGAGGGTGGACTATTCAAATTAGAATTATTCCTGCCAGAGGACTATCCTATGTCGGCGCCTAAGGTTAGATTTATAACGAAAATATACCATCCGAACATAGATCGGTTGGGGCGTATATGCTTAGACATACTGAAGGACAAATGGAGCCCTGCACTGCAGATCCGCACGGTTCTGCTGTCGATCCAAGCGCTCTTGTCGGCGCCTAACCCCGACGATCCCTTGGCCAACGATGTGGCCGAGCTGTGGAAGGTGAACGAAAGCGAGGCGATCCGAAATGCGAAAGATTGGACGAGGAGATACGCCATGGACAACTGAGCGCCGGCAGCATCACACGCGCCACCGTGCCTCCCCCACGCGCGACCACAAGTGGACAGATCAAACATATGTATCATGATTTTAAGAGTGCAAGTTATGTTCACACCCTAGACCGAGTAACTTGTGAAGAGACAATTGTGGATAAATTCAATCAGAGCGAGCGAGGGCGCCGTCGCGGGGCAGCTCCCCAGCCTTGCATTTCTCCGTAGTCTCGCCTCTTACTCCTCGGCGTCGCTGAAGTCAGTCTCACAGACCACTGTTTACCCCCTCTCACATGTAGCTTCGTTTAAATATTAGGTATGCATATTTTTTTACTATAATTAAAATAGCAAATATTGAAATTAACTGAAGACTTAAATGTATATATTCATGGTTATCAAATTGGTTAATTTTATACAAAGGGTATTGTGTGTTGTCACAAAGTTGAATGCCTGTGCCAGGGTTCTTATCACACTCGGTCTCCGAGTGCAACACATGCAACATAATGTCAGATAACTGATCTCTAGTGATACTGAATGTTTTTGTTTCTTTTTATATTATTTTGTCTTGAAAAGTGGAAGAATAGCTGATAATTTATTTGTCATTGGATTTGTCTGCATCAATATAGTTTACTCTGAAACTTTTATGTAATGTTTTATGTCATGTATAAAGTTATCACCAAATTGTATTTATGTAAATTTTAATTTGGCTTTGTGAGCAAACTTCAAAATACATAATATACAAATGCTAAACAACCATTATTTTATTTAATGTAACTTAAATGCTAAATAATAAACAGACAATGGCTTTAGTGGGTGAAATTGGCATTGTAATGCATTTAAATTGCATGTCTGTAACATTTTTACTGCCTTAGATGTGTTGGATAGTAAAAATAATGATAATGGACATTAAAATAGTGCTTAATTGTATTTTTACATATACAATTGTTATAGATACATTTAGAATAATCTGTCTTAAGGTAGAGGACAAAGGCTGGTCTGGAGAGTGGATATTTTACAGCTTAGTGTTGTGTTACAACCAGGATTCAACGATATGTGATCTACTCAGTAGAAGGTTGTTCACCAATATTAATACAAGCAGATTCTTCTTGTCGAGGTGTTTATTCTATGTAACCATGATGCTATATTTTTCATTGTCGAATAGAAGAAGACAAACTCAAATATTCATTTATCAGCAAGTCACCTATCTATATGGAAGTGGATTATTTCTCATTTAAATTCTAATTGTTATATTAATAAACCTTGTGTGCTTATTGCATAGATTTTAATCGAGTGCAGTTTTTATTTCAATTCTATTTTTTTACTCCAAAATGCATTTAAATATCATGACAATATTTAAATGATACCTGAATTACATCTGTAGGCTAGTATTCTTTGACTTATAATAATAGAGCAGAAGTGTTGGAAACAGACATTGGCTTTGCCAACATATAATACTTGTCAAAGCTAATAACAACATACTTGCAATTTCCCTAATGTTACACATGGTCAAAAATTATGTTATACAATTTTGCCTAATTTATATAATCTCTTGTCTCCCTTACAAAATTGAACTACACACTTAGTAAATATAAATAGTAACAAACCATTTACAAACAACTACAATGATTTAATGAAGTTTGGTTTAGATTTAGTTAGCCAAATTCTTAATTTGGTACATATTGAGTTAAGTGCTCAATAATCTAATATTTTTTTTTGCTTTGACACAAATGGCAATGCAAAGTAAAAATTAGTTACAGATGCAAATGTGTATAAGACAAGCAGTTTAGTGGTGTTACCTAAGAAGCGCTAGAAGTATTACTGGACAAAATAAGTGATGAGTATACTAACTTGATCTAATTCTTGGTCTATTTATGTTATAAAACTATCTATGAAATCTTACTATTGCATGTTTTTTAATCTATGGAGTTGGTATGAATAATTTCAGTCATATAAACTTTAGTCATATGATCAATAACTCCAGCTACATGACCACATGATCTTTCTCTCAGTCTCACATAAGGTTGAAACATGCTAATAAACTGCTTCATTGTATATTGTTCAAGTCAAGGCCTATTGACAGGCTAAATAATTGATTGACTAATGTTACATAAGGTACTCAATATTAGATCCACCAAATATGAGCAAAGAGCAAGACCTACGAAGCATTGCGCCTACACGCTTCGGTCATAGGATAGCGTAGAGATCCGCGAACTCGCGCATTCGGGATTCTTCTTGCAGCCGGCCGGCGCGTGGTGCGAGCGAGACGGCATGATGGCAAGACTCTGCTTGAGGCGACAGTGGTGATGACAGCGCATGTCAGCGACGAATGCACCCAAATAGCAACGACAGCCGTGTCGTAGGGATTTTGTTGCCTATCAGTTAGTAGAATTTTAACCGTTACGGCTTTATTGTTAAAACTCGTATTACTTCATTAAACTGATTAAATCTAATAGTATGGAACTATAAAATTTGCTGTTCATAATTGAAATGAGTTTAGTTCAAATAGCATAAACACACCAACTTGATATTTGACGCATGTTATCCCGTTCTCATACAAGTCCTGAGTTCGATTTCTAACAAAGCAAACATTAGATGTAAATAAGTGACATCAAATTCAAATATCATTAAATTTATTCTACATTTGTTCATTAGAACACTTTTTGTACGTCAGAATGAAAGTACCGCCGCTTCGGAAAATGCCTCGCTATGAAAAAGAAGCGGCGAATGAAACTCCATAGGTGTGCTTATGCATAGTTTAAAATAGGTACATACTTATATTACTACATGTTATAATACGAGCTAATTTATAGTGGAGCTGGGGTTACAAGACAACAAGTATGTTTACAATTTAAGTAATCATTTACCTTGTATTAGACTTTTTTACACAGACTTGTATTTATAAAAGATTTAAACTTTTTATGTGAAAGATTAATAATGTCTTTTGGTACTTGATGTAGAAGTGAATACAATTCCCCATAAAAGGATGAGACACCTTACTTAAGCGATAGTAAATCGTTATATATATTTAAAAAACAAAAACGGACCTAAAATAGGGCCTTGAGGAACGCCTATTTTCACAAAGCGGACCGAAGAATTAAATCCTTTTACTTGTAGTCTTTGTAATCTATTTTATAAGTAGGAACTAAGTAATTTAAGAGATATTCTCCATATACCATAATGCTGCAACTTTTACAACAAAGTTTTATGTTCTACACGGTCAAATGCTTTGGATAAATCACAGAAAATGACAACGGCATCATCTGCATTCTCCCAAGCATCAAAACTATGTCGCATAAAAGCAACACCAGTGTCAAGGAACAACCTTTTGTAAAGCCCAATGATTTCGCATGTAGTAGGTCGTGCGAACTAAAGTGTAGGTATCACTAATAGGTTGGGCATGAGTTTCTAAAAAAAATTACTTAATACAGGAATAACTGATATGGGTCTATAATAACTAGGGTCTTTATTATTACCAGGCTTAAATATGGGAATGACGTTACTTTGTTTTATTAGATCTGGGAAGCAACCTGATCCACACATACATTGAAAATAATGGCCAAATATGGTGCTACTGTCTCAATGATTGAACCGAAAACTGTTACTGACATTCCCCAAAGATCTTTAGTATTTTTAACATTTATCTCTTTAAACACATTATTTCTCTACTGTTAACATGCTTAAATATAAATGCAGTATTACCGGGCTTTACATTAATTTTGAGGTGGTTTACGGCAACAATAGGGGATGATTATTAAAAACATAGTGTTATAAAAGAGAAGTTATTTCATCAGTATCATCAACATTAACTCAATTAATATTCTGCTATTCGACACTATTTCCCTAACGAGAACATTTAGGCCCTAATCCACTACAACAACCAAGTTCACGTTTCAACAAACTACACACGTTTTAGAGAATGTTATGGAGAACGGCTAAGATTTTTGAAAATTCGCAATTTGATTTATCGTTGCCAAACTTTTTTATCTTGGCATGCTCTCTTGTGAAACATGAACATTTGCCACTGGCAGTCACAACACATCAGAATATTTTACATTTAAATTCTGAAACATAGTTAAATATTTATCACCTGTGACACAATGCATTTGGTTATTCGAATGTTAACAAATAGGCACAACCAAGATCACGTAGATTTGTTTTAATAATATTGTAGTTTGTTTGTAATGGCCAAAGGGTGTCTTATTATTAAATCATAGCCAGTTATTATTTACTAATTATATCGCAGGAACAATATAGACATTCCAAATTCAAATTATTTCCTACCATGTCGATCGCCAATCGTTACACAGATAGCTATTAACAATACCTAAAACAATGAACGAAGTACCTACCCAATATTAAGTCTGTTACTGCAGTAGGCACTTTTTAATTATGACAATTTATTTTGTTTATAAATAATACAAATCACAAGAATTTCGTAATTCGTGTTCGAAATTTAAATTAGCCTTTTCTCAGACATATCGTCCTATTCGAGTTTGTTCGCTGCGGTTAACTAGCGTAGTAGACTAATGCCTTAAGTCTTATTCTAAGAGGACACCCGTGTCTACCAATAGTACTATGAAAGGTTTGATGCTAATAATGGGTATGGTGATATGGTTACCTATTGTAGAATTGCCCATGGCCTCTTAATAGCCATTATGGCCAGAGTAAATAAAGCTTTGAGTCGCTTAGTCGTCTTTTAGGCATACATAGCACAGAACACGTTGCTTACCGAATCTAAATATTTTCCACCCAGCCTGACCTTGTAGCGCCCGATTGGGCTGGAACTCTAAAATCATGCGAATCTATAAAAAATTCATCGGACTGTAAAATAAACTTCAAACGATCATTTCTAGAATTTACATATTTCAGAAAACAGGAAGGTGGAACGCTGAATATGCTGATCGGGCTCACGTTTCATAGATAAGTAAATACGATAAATAGGTACCAAAGACAAATAAAAGTAGGTAGGCGTAATATTGTCCCAGCTCCTTAGATCGCATTAGGTAGGGGTAAATCAGGTAATGCGGTTCACTTAAGCAATAATTGAAATGAAAAAATGAAAATGAACTGAAACTTTATTGTGACCGCCTCATAGCAAAATTTACTTAATTGGCTATCATTTGAGATCAATAAATCATCACAATAATAAACGTCTTTTGGAATTATTAAAGTTAAAAAAAAACCATTTTAATTCCCATTGCACAGAGGTGAGGGTTATTGTGGTCACCTTGTCGGCATTGAGGGTCATAGAAAAATCTAACAAAAATCACAAACATAACCCTCTGCAGACTCCAATCCCGTACAATCTGCGTGTGCCCATGAGGCGCATGACGTACACCTGTACCAAACCTCATTATTTCGGCCGAATTCGTTGCACACTAAACACGTATTCCTTGCTTCGTCGACATTATCAAGCTTGTCCTCTTGGCATGAAGGATCTGTACACGCGTTCGTTACAGAGGTATCGTTTGATGCCTGCTGATTCATGCTGGCGAGTTTTGCTTTTCTAACAGGTAGTATATTATTTCTGGCCATAAAAGACTCCAACCAGTCACGACCAGCCATTTTCGTAGCCTGATTAAAATTGTTCTTTAACTTCAAGATTTCAGCATATTTAAATGCCGTTTTTCTTATTTTTACAGTCGAACATTTACAGAAAATATTCGGCATCTTCTGTATCAACTCAGCTATATACTGTTCTTGTTCCGTGTTAAATACAGTCAGCCGTCCAAGACGTGGTGGCAAATCAGTTTTTTTATATTTCAATCTTTTTTGTAGAGTCGAGAATGGAATGTTTGTAATCTTAGCAGCTTTTCGTATAGAATATCCATCTTTTTCAATAAGTTTCAACGCTTTTTCTAAAGTGTCAGTTGACCAGTAGGCTTTTGTGGTAGTTCTATTTTTTGTGTTCGGCATCTAAAAGCAGAATAACAAAATTATATTATGCCTTTTACATTACGGGAAATCGTGGTCAATAGTGGACAATGGGTTTCAACCGAACCTCATTACCCATAAGAATTTTGTGCAGAAAAAAAATAAACACAAAATATATTTACGAGTAAGCAATTCTCGCGATTTAACACATTAAGTGCGTTACCGGACAAATATACCCGGTACTGAACTTTACCGCGGTGCGAACGCTAAAAACTAGATTTTCTCGCTCGTGTGGCGTCATTTTGGGTACGATATTCTGTGAGTGTAAGGGAGACAAATATATATTATTGCTTCATACATGAAGTCGATCTTATTACCAGAGAAAAAAGGTACATAGCATTTTTGCCCAGTACCTACGCACTAAACGAAAACACTGCGTTCAGTGCGTTACCGGACGAATACGACTTGTAAGTACATATCCTGTATCGCACCGGCGGCGATGCAGTATTCGTTAGTGTCAATCAGGACTTGATTACCGTTGGACGCTTGTCGATGTTATATTTTCCCGCGTTTTATTTATGTAATAAGTAGTTACGATTTTCAATTCATAATGAGGCGCTCCCGAAAAATGTTGGCGCGTGTTTTTGAAGAAAGTGACATCACATCCGACATAAGCAAAAATGATAATAAATTCCTTCCTGGTAAGAAAATCAAGGTTCTACAAGATGTATCAATTCCTCCACGTTCAGTATAAGCTACACCCCCTGAGCCATTTGCATTCTACCGGTCAACTACAAATAAAATAATTAATCCAGAAAGAAGTACTTATGAAAGTCCTTCTACTCGCAACTCATATACGTGTCATTTATTTATTTATACACAACAATCTTAGCCTAACCTTACAGGTTGCGCCTAATTCACTAGGCAAGCTTAACTTATAATAAACATATCTTATTCTAGTTATTTACATTAAACTACTACCATATGCAATCACTGTTTCGGCGACCACTGTGAACTCATTCAGTGTGCAGCCGAATAGATCTATACGATCCGCGACCGAGTTGAGCGTACGTAGCGCTCGTGTGACCGGCGCGCGGCGCAGCAGGCCGGTGCGCCTGCGGTCATGACATAGTGTCTCATTTCCTGGATGTTTGAGTAAGGTTGGCTCACTAAGTGATTTATCATATAATAATTTATTAAAAATTGATTTCAACCTGACACCAGAATCCATAACTGAATTATTATCTACACCAAAGTCAAATAATATAAAACTAGACATTACCCCATTGTGCACTTTTATGGATCTTGTTGACAATGGGGGTTGTCAAACGAACAAGTTTAAATAACTATTGGTCGAAAAAGGCATGTTATAAAAATGAATACATTCAATCATTAATGACGCGAGATAGATTTTTATTGCTATTAAAATGTTGGCATTTTAGTAACGATACAATTGATCCAACAGACAAGTTATGTAAAGTTGGTGATGTTTTGAAAATTATTTTGGAAAAATTTAGTGAAATTTTAACACCTGGCCAGTACTTAGTAATTGACGAATCCATGAGGCGGGGAAGATTGAAATTTCGACAAGATATTAAAAACAAAAGTCGTAAGTATGCCATAAAGCTTTATAAATTATGTACACCTGAAGGATATACATGGTCTGGTTATTTATACAGGTAAAAATGTCAGACCTAAAAACCACTTACATAGCCATGATATTGTCTTAAAATTAATGAAAGACTTAGGTGGAAGTGGTAGAACTGTTATAGCTAACTTCTAACCTCAGTGGGTTTGGCAGAAGATTTTTTAAAGAAAAAGACTGAACTATGTGGAACAATAATAATAAATAGAAGAAGACTACCTGAAAATGTTATATCTACTAAGTTGAATAGAGGACAGTGAATTGGTAAAATGAATAATAACGGAGTTAAGATAATTAAATGGCAAGATAAACGTTCTGTTTCGACGATAACAACGTGCAGGAATCATGTTGCAGCTGTAAAAGACAGAAGAAAAACAGAAATGGTCAAACAATTTACAAGCCAGAATGTATATCTTTATATAATCTAAACAAGAAAGGGGACGATTATAGCGACCAAATGACAGCGTATTATACATCATTGAGAAGAGGGATCAAACGGTATCGAAAACGTATGATGAAATTCCTTTTCGGCACCTGCGTTGTTAATGCGTGGATCATTCATAATAATAAAACTAAGAAAAAAGCAAAATTGATAGATTTTGTTGAATCTGTTATAGAAAATTTAACAAGGCATACATTTTACGACGATATAAAAGCTTCTGAAAAAGAGAAGTACCATAGCTTAGAAAAAATTACAAAAAGAAAACAATGCACACTTTGCTATCAAGAATTACGAAAAACTATGACTAGCCGGAAGGCTGGCAAAAAGGTGCCAAAAGTTAAATTAATATGTGTTGAATGTCAGAAAGTTTTTTGTCTTGCATGTTTTAACAAAGCTCATGAAAACATTGCTACTTAATTTACTTAATAAAAATAAATAATATCGATAAATATTTGTTTTGTTTCATTTCATCACTACTTGGTCATCGACTATTTGAAAATTTTGATACTTTCGGTGCGTAACGTGACTTATAAGCCCGGTTAGACGTTTATATCTATAAGTCATAAATGACTTGTCTAATTCTGCAAACAAGAAAAATCCATACAATTGAAGGTTTTTAGATATCTTTTAAAGTCAAAGAATTGTCAGAAAATAAAAAAAGAACGATAAATATAAATAAAAAAAAAGATCGTTTACCGGGCATATTAACCATGTTTCGCACTAAAAAAATATTCAGGACAGGGCAATATGGTCTTGTTTCGCACCAGTGTAAATATTGTGTTTTTAAGCTTCGCCGTCAACGTGCTAAGTACGAAATCGTTACCCTGAATGTACGAGTAAAGACATAAAGAAGTTACATACAGGTAGACCAATAATTATAATATTTACCGTTGATTTCGGATCCGGGAATAATTACATCGGCAAGCCGCAAAAACAAAATAGACATCTCACTCCCTAAGCTGTCGCGATACTGACGCTAATCAATAACTGGCAGGGCGCATGCGCGCTCGCAACGCCGGCGGGGGACAGAGCGCAGCGAGTTGCCCGTAAATGCATTTCTAGTATTTTTGCCGTAATTTTGGCCGTATATGCATTTTCTAGTATGTTTTGGAAATATGTGGGTAACTACCATTGCCCTCGATTCCCATTACCCGGTTTTCCCCTACTGAGGCCTACGTTAAAAACTATATTTGACCCTTTCAATCGATTCGACGATTACTTACAGGTTCTGATATTGATCATATTATTTCAGTTTGAGAAATTTTCTTTTGTAGAATTCATGTAAATCGAGCCCAGTTACACAGTCTAGATCTATGTACCTACATATTTACAAATATGTGGAAAGTTTCCGAAACGCTTTTTTCTTGGAATCAATTTTAATTGTATTATTAATTTATTTTTTAATAATTGAAATGACTGTTCACATTCCACTGACCAATGAAAATGTTCATTTTTTCTGCAAAGCCTGTTAAGTGGAAGCGTTACGCTTGCAAAACTTTTAATAAACTTTCGGTAATAATTACAGAACGCTACAAATCGTCTGACAGCGTCTGCATTCGTAGATGTTTCATAATTTTGAATAGATTTAATTTTATTTGGATCGGGTAAAATTCCGTCCTTAGTTATCAAATGAGTCAAATGACCCAAATACACGATCTCTTTCTATAAAAATTGACATTTATTTGGATTTAGTTTCAAATTTACTTTTCTAAGCCTGTCAAACACATTTAGTAAGTTTTTATTATGATTTTCTAAATTTATATTACCTATCTGCCGGTGGGCTCTAATACTCGTAAAAAATGCTTTTTTATCCAAAGTAAATACGCCACTGGTTATAAAACATGAGCAAATACTAAATTCCAGCGTTCAATGATGTACAGGGATGAATTTAATATACACGATATTAACATAAAAATAAGGTAAAACGTACCTT
>DWDU01003986.1:0-11144 GCA_018245575.1 Jemadia suekentonmiller
GGGACGTAAACGTAACTGGTGAAACGTGGGAGTGTTCTACACTTCTCTGCCTACCTCTTCGGGGATTACAGGCGTGACGTTACGTATAACAACTAAAAACATATAATAAAAAATGTATGAATAAAAAAAAAAGGAAAAAAAATATCATACAGTTTTTAACTTTTCACAATTTGACACGACAAATGTCTATCTAACAAAGTACCCATCCTATAAAATGAAAAATGGCGACGGGCGGTAATTTGCCGCTGTCCCTTTTGTGGGCGCTGCGTCGGATGACGGTGCGTGCGGAATTGCATTGCGTCTGCCGGGTCGCCATTTTGTAGGCATCGTTTATACGGTATTGTATAAAACTTTGCCCTCTATAAGACTAAGAGGGCGGCTCCCGACCCGGGCCGAGAGGTAAGCAAGTTAATCTGACGACGCGTGCAAGCAGCTAGATAAATCCTCCATCAAGCTTTCTAGGGCGGACACGACCTTCAGAAATAAAATATACCAGTGGGAGTAATTGTTCTCTATGTGTGGATCTGTAGGTTGATGTATACCTATTTAAAGGGTGTAGTCTATTGCCATACATCGGGCACATTTCCAGACTCAGAGCTATCACAAAAAAAATCTAAGCTAGAAAAATCCACTAGAGGCCGACCCGGTATTTCTAGACGAGACCTCTCGATTAACAGTCGAGTTTAATATTAATCATTCAAATTCATATTACTATTGACTGTGTACTGTTATTAATTTTCGGGCCCTTTTATAGTTCCTCCGACAAGGTTCTCTCAGCGTGGAAGGGCTAAGGTCTGCCATATGCTGTATATTCTTCATGGTAATGTCGCAATGGCTAACTAAATACGCGCAGTTGAAAACCTGTTCGCGCACCCACACTCGCCGCGGACCGGCCCGAGCAAACATTGTTTAGTGACTGTTCGTGTGGCGGACACACAAACATTTGTCCCTACCGGAAATCGAATCCCGGACGGTAAAAGCAATAATGTGCATCAATAGACACTTTTTGGCAAAAAACATGTCAATTTAAAGCCCCATAGGTTTGAAAATGGTGTTTGTGCGACCTACGCTTAGAAATTGTCTTTAATCCTAACACGACGCTTGTATTTCCAAAAAGTACAGGTAGAGGGGTGCAGTTATTGATGAATCAATTAGTTAAATGTCATTCTATTAATTATGGTTAATTTACTAGTTCTTATGACTAGCAGAATGACAACGTTTTTACGAGCTTTATTTCTCGTGTATGGGAAATAAAAAGTGTTCTTTATTCAATTTTTCATTCACGACGATAAATTTGAATTAAGAATATACTTTATGTGATTCCACAGTGAGAACAATTCACTGAATCATTTATTAAAATTACATCAAGTATCAATATCATAAGAGAATTACTGTAAGAATACTAATATATCTTCAACTAAAATATTATTTATGTTGAATATTCCTAACGTCAATATTTAATATTCATCAATCGGCATCAGCTATTCCAAGCGTAATTTATACGAGCGTGATGTCCCCAAGACAACCTGGAAATTTGCATAGCTGTCTTAAGGATGGCTCACGGAGCTCTATGCAAATGAAGGAGTATCCCGACATGTGTACACTATTATCTGGACACAATACCCTCGCTGGCCCTGAGTTGAGTTTCGTAAAACTTGCCTGTGCTTAATGCCTCTTTTGCATAGCACTTAAACGTGACTTGGTAACGTTTTGTTTGTATTTTAGCTGTTGGAAAGCGAGGTAATACGAGTTTTAAATAACGATATATACAGATCGGTTGACAACGGTTTTTTACAATGAACATAAACAAAGAAATTAGATAAATATAATCTTGATGCTTTTAAGGCAAAGGTTCAGAATGAGGTCGAGAATAGATTAAGCGTTCCACTGACTAACGGACGACACCACAAATGGAGATTAATCTGACAAGGAACAATGTCTTGTTTCTGAGGTAATTAAACAGTACAAGGCATTGGCAATAAAAATATGTGATAAACGCTTTAATTAAAACTTGCGATTAATAGATGTGCAGAATACCTGTTTTACATTAACATCATCATCGACCTGTTTAAGTCCACTGCTGGACATAGATCTCTGAAAAGTTTTTGCCCATAATTTCCACGTTGGGCATGCGGGTTGGGGGTTGTACTTGTATTTGTCCTTATTAAATGTACTAAACCCATAAGCATTAATGTCAGATGAGCAATTATACCTATATTATGGAGACGAACGATTATATACCGTATCGCATAAATATTCTACAATCACGCCAGGTCCGCCACGGGGCAGGCACAGAGCAACAAGCGCCAGACGTCTCTATTCTCGTCCGTGGCGATCCTTCCACATTCATTACTCTGTATTCTACATCACAATTAGCTAGCGCCACCACAGAATCACATACATGTGTAGTCTCGAGGCACATCTCAGTTCTCTACATGTGTGCACGTGTCGCGCCCTTGAAGGCATTGTGTGAGGTCCTTGACCCGACGCGTCTAATATAGTTCGCAGGTCGCTGTGTACATGCTGTGCACGATAACGAAAGTGGGTACCGTACATGGCTACATGGGCAGCGTAGGGCAGTGTGATATGTGGGCGAGAGATGTGCGGCCCCGTCGTATACAAACACGTCAGAGGACCGCTGATTGACTCTGGTCTATGTTAAATAGTTGTAAGTACGTATTAAAAATCAACAATTGTAATCACATAATACAATTGTTTGATATTAATTAGCACGTCAGTATGGGGATGTGTGGTAGTGAACTCGCTCTATCTACCGCTTAAGAGACCTGGCGTGATGATATGTTAATAATAAAAACAGTCTTTATAAGTTATATATAATATAAATACGTACATTCATATGTCGAATGCGTCAAATTGTAACAGTGGTTATTTGTCATCGGCTTAAGCGTACTCATTCTGAATGTCGTGTCGAGTCCAACATTGGAAAGACAAAAGAGTCAATGATTTATATGAAATAAAATATAATTCATATATACACACATTCATATGTTCACGTCAGCTCCCTCACGGGATAGGTGGAGAACACAGGGAGCCAAATATCACTATTCTTACAGACCACTCTCTTCATTCATGCACGACGGGTATATTGTTACATACAAAAAGCATAATATTTTTATTTTTAAACTCCTCTGCCTACTTCGGGGATTCCTGGCAAGTTGTTGTATCTTTTATATCTGTGTACTTTTTTGTGAACAGTTATGATACATTTAACAATAGTTTCATTGAATTAACAAGTGCATAGCTTGGTCAATAACTTGTACAAGGTGTTAGTTAACAAACGTCCGTCAAGTGAGTGGACATGCGACGCGCGGGCACTCTCCTGCAAAGACGCAACAGGTGACCGCCTAAGAATTATTGAGGGCGATTAAATCGAAACTATCGCTGCGAGCCTGTGGCTACCCATTCGTATGTTCTCGTGTCCGTTCGGTCGAAATATTAAAAGTGTTACTTGATACATTATTATATTATCAAGCGGGTCTTCTAGGGATAGGCAGACGACACCGATTTCCACATGTTCCACACATAATTATCGATAACCTAGTATCGTACTATCGACATTACAAACCGAAGAGTATAATCAACTCCCATGCTTTAAACGTTATCTTATTATATATCTGACCATGGAATCGTGAGTATATCTAAATGTATGTACAATTGTACATGTTTAAGTTATGTACAGGATTAACTCACAAGTTCTTGTCCAGGCGACTCAGCTATTTTCGGACCTACTCGAGCCCTTGTTCATAAGCTGTAGCTGATAACAGCGAGGTCGTAGCGGAGACAATCTTCAATGTAATTGTGTATATAGATTCTCATGAAGCGTTTAATAATAAAAAAAACGTAACATCACGACTGTAATCCCCGAAAAGGTAGGCAGAGGAGTGTGGAACACTCCCACGTTTAATACTAAACAAATATTATGTGCATAATGTAACTAATAATACTTCACGCCAGGTCGTTTATGTGGTAAGCAGAGAGCCCGGAGTTCCATCTCTATACTTACCGACATGATATGCTTTGTCTATATTCGCCAATCTTTTCATTCATGTAGGCCGGTTTCCGTTTTATTAAATCACTTAAATAGAGCTAAGTTCCAACCTATTGTACCGGACGTTTGGTTTCTAAAGCGTTTGTCCGATTAATGTAGTACCGGAACGGACTTCGGTGGGCCGTATTTGCGGCTGGTAACGGTGAAAGTGACCATATACATGACGTCACCGTACGCACCGTATAGGGCATTAGCCATGTATCGGAGTACCGTCAGCAAAATAAATGTTGCACATTTGCATAATTAAAAATATGTTACGAGGTCATTGTAACGATTGATTGAGATAAGATATGTCTGTTTACAATATAATCGTTTTAAAAATTATAAATGTTATATATTTTTTTTAAAAATAAATACACAGCATACAGGATTTTTGTTTTTAACATATTAATCGATATACAGACATGTTTATTGTAATGCGTATCCCACTTGTGAAAGATTTAAAAATGTTTATAGCACGTACTTTGAAATAACCTATAATTGTAAAAAAATTCAAAATATTTTGAATAACGCGTTTCGAGTTTACAATCAAACGATCTAAGAACTAAACAGCAAATATATAACAGAGACACCATAGCGTTGATGAATCAATCAAAATAATCATTGTTTAGAATTGTTTTGCTGACTGTACGAATTCTAAGCGTCCTAGGCCAAACCAATACGTATTGATAATCGCCTAACGCTGCCTTAATTATATTGCTCGCATTCCTGGCAACATCTAGTTGATTTCTGGATTATACTATCCATTGCGTAATCTGTTAGAAAGCAATTTGTATATGAATGACCAAACGTAGCAATGTATGAATAATTTCTAAACAGCCGCACCGTTTGAAGCATGGAAAGTGACTTGGTGAAATTCTAAGCTTCATTGGGCAATAACATGATTAACTAATTGTGGTTATATTATATGCGCTATATGTCATTAATTAGTGCTGTAAGCGCTGAAAGGGGGAGAGGCAAAATGTGTACAGAGAGACACCGGTAAGTGCCAGATACGTATAATTTATTTAAAGGTTTAGGTTTAAAATTCTTTTAACAACATATGTAGGTACTTGTGCTAAGTTTAAGGTTTTGTCAATTTTTGTAAGATATAGGTACTTATTTAAAGGTTTATGTAACTTTTGCAAGGTATACTTATTTAGAGGTTTAAGTTTAAATAACTTTTATCAGTTATACTTATTTAGGTTTAAATTAATTTTGGCTCCTCGTTGGTCGTGTTGGTTGCAAGTGCGACTGCCGATCGGGAGGTGCTAGGTTCGATTCCCGGGTCGGGCACTACTAAAATTTTCTAATTTAGATTTTCAAGTAGTGGCTCGGAGTCTGGATATGTGCCCGATGCATAGCAATAGGCTCACCACCTATTCCATATTGGGACGTAAACGTAACTGATCAAAACGTGGAAGTGTTCTACACTCCTCTGCCTACTTCTTCGGGGATTACAGGCGTGATGTTACGTTTTAAGTTAATTTTTTTGTACAACGTCTTACCTATGTACTGCTTAACGGCAATAATCTCTCAGAAACAATATCTGTACCTGATATCAAATATAAGATGATGAATGTGGAAGAGGCACGACATGTGTGCAAGAATAGAGATATTTGGCACTCTGTGCTCTCTGCCTACCCCGCAAGGGACCTGGTGTGAGGATATGTATGTATGTATGTAAATTGTACAATATAGTCAATTGGTGTTAAACACCAAAAAACCGATCGAAAGCCATTTGCCTCGTAGCATGCACAGCCAGTTTTGTAACATCACGTCTGTAATCCCCGAAGATGTAGACAGAGGAGTACTAAATACTCCGACGTGTCATCACTTATCTTTACTTTTCACCATAGAATAGAGGGTGAGCCTATTGCCATACACCGGGCACAAATCCAAACTCCGAGCTACAACTAGAGAATTCCATTACTAGCCAACCCGAGATTTGAACCCTGGATCTCTCGATCGGCACTCTCGCTCGCAATCACTCCACCAACGAGGCATACAAATACAAGTAGTTTGCTTGTAATATTATAAAAACACTTCGGCAGTTTAATTTACAGCATATAGTTATGCTGTAGTCAGCTTGCATGTTCATATACGGTAAAAAAAAAGTACCTGGAAAAGACAAAACAGTGTGTAGGACTCTCACGTCTAAGTAAAGTATTGTGAAGAAGATTTGCAAATTTAATGGATGTTATGTACTCGTATGTCTGAAAATATCTCACATATACACGAAGGACACGCGCGAGTGAACGTTTAAAAAAATACCTCCCCGTTCCCTCGGGATCCGTTAATATAATTTCCCGATGCGCCATCAATCACCGCGGAGGGCGAGTTAAGTCGACACATGTAAATTTCGGCCCAAATTACACGGAAGGTAGCCTGGCCGTTTGGAAAAGGGCTTCGTGTAGACAAATTTGTTGAATTAAATCATTGTGATGTATATAGGACGGGTGGAATCGATACCAGATGGATTTTAACGGTCTTCAACTACTCTACTCTCTGCCTACCCTCATTGTAGAACTAGCATCATTGTGAACCCTTTTATCCTTTTACTGTTGGATGCTACGATAAGGGATTTGTCTAGAAACGCGCAAAGAGAGCCCTTCTTCGAAGTCGGTAATGCGTTGGACAGTCCTTGGAAGTTGCGAAGTTTCATGGGCGACGTTGACCATTTAGCACCAAGTGGCTCGTCTGGCTGTTTGCCTGGCCAAATAAGAACGTGTTATTTCAAAGACGGCGATTGGTTAGGGCTAGTTCTGTTGCACTAGCCACGTGGGTGTTGGAAGACTTCAAAGTGTTTAACAAAACATTATGAAGGGCTCTAAGGTTTTGCGATTGTTTTCATCTTTTTTATATTCCCTGTTACATCCAGTGATGTTTCACTTAAAAATGCATGTGATATTTTAATGGGTCAGATGCATATTAAGTTTTGAATACAGGATCAACAGAGTCGGAAGCTGAGTACTGAACAACTGGGTGTATCATTGTTTAGAAAATCTTTGTCACACGTATTTTTGCAATGTATCTTTTGTTATTTTAACATATTTGCCTTTCGAGCTGCTGATTGTGTTTGCCGGTCGATTGTATGCTAAAGGCGACTATCGCAGTACCTATTTAGGAGTAGCAACACGTCTGTAACCAATATTGAAGAGTAAACTTACTGATTAATACTTATATGACAACGGCTCTGTTACGGTCATCACGCCTGTAATCCCCGAGGAGGTAGGCAGAGGAGTGTAGTGTACTTCCACGTAGCACCAGTTACGTTTACGATCCGTATGGAATAGCTCTTGAGTCCACCGGGCACACATCCAAAGTCAGAGCCTCTACTAAAAATTCTATGTTAAAAAGATCCAAAGTGCTCGACCCGGTTGTCAATCCAGGACCTCGCGTTCGGCAGTCGCGCATGCATCGAACACAAACAACGAAGCAGCTTCAACAAACATAATAAACTTAAATTTTTTATTTACTTAAAAAAAAGTAACATCACGGCTATTATCCCCGAAGAGGTAGGCAATGGAGTGCAATACACTCCCACGTTCCACCAGTTACGTTTACGTCCCAGTATGGAATAGGTGGTGAGCCTATTGCCATGCACCGGGCACCAATCCAGACTCCGAGACACTATAAGAAAATCTAAATTAGAAAATTTCTATAGTGCCCGACCCGGGAATCGAACCCAGGATCCCTTGATCGGCAGTCGCGCTTGCAACTAACACGACCAACGAGGCAGTAATTACTCACTATTTACTTATATCAACTTTAATAATTATTTTATATACATATAAGTAAATTTTACGATTACTTCATTCCTTTACCAAACGAGTTCGTCAGCTGCAAAAGAAAATTAAATGCCTCCATCCGTTCGCCGACACCACGCAATTCTAAGCCGTACTAATTGAGTTTACGGCCGATTATCCCTTGAACGCACTAATTCCGTGTGTAACTGACGTTATGAAAGGCTTGGCTGAAAACCCAAAAAGGGTCCGAAACAAAAACCGAAAAGATATTTCACTCCAGAGAGCCCATTACAGCGGTCTTGGCAAAAAAGGGTTACGAACGGCTCGCATCAATTAGTGGAGGAGGCGCGGGTAAACAGGCCCGGTTTAGGGGCAAATAATCGGCGGGTCATTTACGTAGCGGCCCCCGAATTCCCCTGGCCGTGTTTACTACTCATTAGGCTCGAAGATCGCTACACTAAGCGCTCGTCGAATATTAACTGAGTGGCTTAGAGGTCGGACAATAAAATTGCACGTTTACCTGGAGTTGCAGCTTACATGACAGGTTCTTTCCGGTAGCGAGCTGTAGTGCCTCGTTGGTTGAGTCGTTGCTAGAGCGACTGTCGATGAGAGGTCCTGTCTTCATATCAGTTATATTTTTCCATTTATAATTTCTAGTTAAAATTTCTGCGTTTGTACCCAATGTCTCTCGCTCGGTGAAGCTAATAATTATACTTAGTGTAAATTACTTAGTGCATAGAAACTTAGTGTATATTAGTCTAATCAATGGTAATATAACGCGGTTAATATACGTTATTGAAGTTAGTGACCGAATATTGTGAAAACCGAATATGATCTATTTAAATAACAAATGCGTTGTAATAGAATCTAATATAGAAGTATCTTCAGGCGGTCTCCTTTATGTGTTCTATAGTGGCACAGAATTGGTATTGGTACAAAAAGTGTTCCAATGAACCTATTTTGAATAAATGATAATTATTTGAATTTGAATTTGAAAAGTGAAAATACCACCATCTTTATTTCTCCGTGTTATTTTAGAAAACTAACAGTGTTGCTTAAAACTGAATGGTACGCGGTAATTTATTTTTTATTACAATAATTTTACTGACAATACATTAAATCCACGAGAGTAAGCATATTTTGAAACCAAATTTATTAAAAAGCATCTTAAATTTTACATTACGTTACAAACTTATGTGCCCGTTAAAAATTAACTATGCCTAGCTGTAACGTTAAAGGAAAACGTCGTGAGGAAATATGCACAGATTGGAGTTTTCTATAATGTCTTCGTGAGAGGCGTGTGAAGTCTGCCAACCTTCACATGGCCAGCGTGGCCGACTATGGCTGTCTACGTCCTTACGATTCTGTTGTCTTAAAGTCCGTTCTAATTTTGTTAATTTCTACATTCCTCTGCCTACCTCTTTGGGGATTACAGGCGTGATGTTAGGTTTTTTTTTAATTTTGTGAGGAGACCCGTGTCTAACAGAAGAAAGACAAAAGAAGACATATGAAAATGTTGCTTATAACGATGTTAAATATAATATTAACTGCCCATTTATTTTATATAATGTAAATTCTGTAACAAAACAAGACGAAACACACACACCACGCACCCACGCAACACGATCTAATTGGCAAAAGTATAGTTTCAAAGAAAATAAATATACTTTTCGCAAAAGATATTTGATTACACAAGTATTTATACCTACATATAATATTCCTCCTACACTCTTAACAATACAATGTAAAAGGAGTAAAATAAACTACAGAATGTTGACAAAAAAATATGAGTTATGTTAATCGTCGCACGCAATTAAAACTCCTGTGCGACTTTTTATAATGCATTCTGATGTAAAACTCCAGCTCATTACGTGAAGAATCCACCTACACACACACACGTACACACACGCACACACACAGACGCACACATACACAGTCACATACTTCCGCACCCGTATTCAAAATTTCGCTCATTTCCACGCGACTGTACCTACTCGTACGCCGCTCGCGTAATTTTTCTCGCACCATTTACTCAGACGTCCGTCATTTCGGCGTGTTGTCTGCGCGCGACTGTACACCGCGGTGGGGAGGAAATGAAGGGCCGGAATGCAAATCATGAGCTCCGCTATTAATATTAATATGGCGACGTAGACGCTGGGACTGGGTTCCGTTTACATAACCCAGGAACTGATCTCTCACGCGCGACTACGAGAGATTATTGGTATCTGTTTGACTAAACAAGAGATCGTGAATCACGAGTCGCTATCATTGTTTGAGTATTTTGCGTTGCGTCTGCGTAGTTGTTAATCATGAACTCAAACTACATTTAAAGTTTAAACTGTACGTGTGAACTAACAAAAGTTCATTAACACAATAATATGAATAAAATATAAAAATATGTTATCAAATGTAACATTTATTACCTGATTGCATCAATGCTTTTATCAGTTTTGTATCAGGTGAATATGTATTAGAAATTTAAACTGAACTCATGTAAAATTGCCACCCAAAGAGCTGACCGGACCGTTTCCCGTCCATTTACCGCCGAAGATGCACGCTCCAGATAGTAAGGGCCTAATGGCTGACGTTTAATGCCTCCAATGGCGTCGTTACGGCCGAAATTAAAAATGACCGTGATGCAGCGTTTTCTTTTTTGCTCCCCGAGGACGGAGGTGAGGTTTGTTGAAAGAATATTTTCAAGGGACAGGCCATAACGACCCCGGTAGGCGTGGGAGGGTTATTATATTACGGGGTGTTGAGGGTTCACGAGTATAATGAGTTTTTTTTTAATTTCCCCCCCTGAAATTCTATTTTTTACATGGCAATAAACAAATATTCATTGGCACCTATTTGCGGCTATCTTCACCAAGCGTAACTCAGAAGGTACGTAGATAATACAGACGCAGCACAGGCACTAGTTATTTTTGTAATATAACCTTTATTGGTGTGGACAATTAATGATTTAATAAAGTATGAACGACAATGCCGGGCTAGTGTCTAACTCTGTCAAAGCGTATTCTGAGATGTCTATAAATGAGCCTGTTTATAGCTTCTCAGTTTTATAGTTCTTAAATATTTATAATAGCATAATTTGCGTTGTATATTGCGTTGCATAATAGGATAATTTAAGTTGCTAATAGGATTTTTAATCTAGGCTATATTTAATAGGATGGTTTAAAAATCACCTTTGTAGGGGATTGATCACTTTCTCTTTTATAACTACCACATATTAAATCAGCGTGACAGAGTAAACTGTAGGGGCTAGGTTGCGAAGAAAGATCGTGCCCAGCTGTGGGCCATTTATTCCTGTAATATGTTTTTTTCTGTTTAATCTATTACTTATGAGT
>DWDU01003987.1:0-11143 GCA_018245575.1 Jemadia suekentonmiller
GCCGCCGCCCGCCGAACACATGAACCTCACAGTTTACTTCTGACACCCGACACTCGCCGCCCACACTACACACGCGTAAGGTACACACTTACACCGACCCACTAACGCCGGACAAGTGCTTTGAATTGAGAATTTCCACCGATGCGATAAAAAGCAAAATTCAGTTAAATTTGTGGTAACCTGTAACGAGAATTCATATTATTATACCATGTCATTAATGGAGTTACCCTTCCATTGTTGGAGACGGGTTTACTCACAGATTGAGAATAATTAAGGACACAGTCTGCCACGCTGGTTAAGTGCTGGTTAGCATAATTTTCAGAAACAAGAAATATTGTTTCAAAATTAAATATATCAAATGTTTCACAAAAATCTAAGTGTCCAAAGCGTTGTTAATCGCTAGTACAGCAGTATGATCGCATCACGAAACTGAATGTATGAATGAAAAAAATCAATTCGCTTCCGAATTAAATTGGTAACATATAAATATCTTACCAGGGTAAAAATTATCTACATAATAATATGAACAATTGGAACATTACGTGGTAATCTTATCGCTTGGACACAAGAACACGAATCATTAAGTATATTATAAAAGTTTGCTAAACAATACTAGATATAATATGTAGTTGACAGAGATTATTTTTTAAAATGCAAAAGCCCTAAGTGACGTGAACTTGGACAAGAATCGTGTGTAATTGTTACATTTACACCGGGGCATCTGATATATTTGACCATGTAATAGGTGGTAACATTCTTATTTTGATCTGAGACAAAAACCTTGCAATAACATATAAAACGAGATTTCAGTTATACATATATGTAGCTCTACGAAAATAAATGGATTTGAAGCGTCAATTTAATATGCTCTAGTAATTAAAGATGTTTAGCTACATGATATGTTTAACGGTTTAAATATTCATTTCAATCCAATCAACCGAACTTTACAAAGCTTACTTCATTTCCAATTTAGGAATATGCTGTATTCTTAATTAATAAACATACAGAAAAATACATTACTGCGATCTAACTAGGGTATAAATCCTAAGCTATAAATAGATTCCTTTTTTAATTGTTTTAAACTTTGTCCCTCGCAAAGTGGAATATTTGTGTGTATTATATTTAACCTGTAAAGTCATAAATAAATGAAAACAACAAATAAAAACTAAAACTAACTAAACATGATTTATTCTGGACACAGTACTCCCACTTTCGAGAAATGTATCATTATCATACGTCATAAGTTATTATCACAGCTGCAATATGTCACAAGTCACAACATTCAAATTCGTTCCACTGCTAGATCACGTTCAGTCATCGTTCCTTCTACTCATAAAATCGTACTGTCAAATATTGTGCACTGACGTTTAGCATCAAACCTGATTTCCCGACGTTAGCTGTCATCTGTTGAAAGCAACGCGAATGATGCGCGGAAGCGAAAAGCGATTCGCTGGTTTATCGCGAAAGCTTCCATGTGTTAACGACGTCACTTATTATAATAATAATAAGTGACGTCGTCTATATTGTCATTTACACATTGAATTAATAGTGCCGGTGTTCGTTACAGAATACACGCCCATACCACTACTGTCGCGAGATTATTCGTGACTCTGCGATATAATACTATCGTCGAGCGTCCAGCGTGTCGCTGCCCGCTTCCCGCCCGGATTTGCGTTGATTTGGACAGAGTTTTAATATGAAATTAAAATGTTGAACCGGACATAGTTAATACATACAACGATATTGGATTAGTATTAATATGCTGTAAATACTTTAAATATAAGACTAAGTTTCCTTGCGCTAAACATTTTTTATTGTAATTTATGTCTTTCAAATGATATCGAATTCTCAGTCGTAATGCCTAAGGATTCTATTGTGCGAAAGGAATGTTAGTATAATTTAGAGGCCCTAATGTAAATAAATAATTATTAAAGAATGTATGTAATTTGGACTAAGAGTAATTGTATGTTTTGTACAGTACATGTTGTATTTGTAAACGTTAATAAATTATACTGTTTTATACATAGAACAATCAAATATTAATTATATTAAATTTTAAATGATAGTAGCGCCACCTCGTATAACGGCTGTCTTCTAACTGCTCTTAGACATAGACATCAGGTAATATTATTATACATTGAATGTATTTAAAAGTATTCATTGCATACCACCATACAGCTGTAGCAGGGAGATGTATCCATGACAGATCTGCCGTACGTGAAGTAATTAATGGCACATTAATTATTTAATGACTAAGAGATTATGATTTGTAATTATTTGTTATTATAAAGTTTTGTTACAATAAATTAATTTTGAGTTTTATTCATAACGCGCTACAAATTTTGATAACAATTTTTATATTTTAAGTTACGTCTGAACTGTACGTTTTAGAAGGACATCATCGAAAAACCCTCCCACTGAGCGCTCTCACCGCCCGACCTTGTAATGAAAGCTGTTTTTGCTCAAGAGCTGCGCTATAAATACGAGTAGTGTGTTGAGAAAATTCCACGAGAATGTGAGTGTAATAACAAAGAAAGTAGAGACATCTTATTAACAGTAATATAATAAATAAGTCATTTATTACATTTTTTTTGTAAAACGGATGTAAAAGAGACCTACGGGATATTGACACATACCTAATATGGTCAGTTTCTGGATATTTACATCATACAACGTCACGCCTGTTGTCAACCCAGAGGAATAGTCGAAAGAGTAGCACACGTCCATGTTTCACCAGTTATGTTATGGTACCTACAAAGAGTGAGCCTATTGCCATATTCATAATACCTATTATCTACCAGTACTAGGGTTTCCGTCGATTTGAGTGTTTGGAATTATGAAAATATATTTTGAACTCAACGCATGCTTGGAGCTTTTCACTAAAAACGTGTAAATTGAATATTATTGTGTAAAAATATGCATAAACGGGACAACATATCACATTTAAATTTCACCGAGGTATTTTTTTAAAATTGATAAGTACCAAAAAATCGTAAATGCATTGCAATTCAAAGAAATTACTAGAATATGCATTTTGTGTTAAAGGATTAAGATACAAATTTAACCACATCTTTAAATAAGTGCGTCGTAATTTCTCCGTCATTATCATAAAAACTGTATTCATTATCTTTAATGTTAAAGACAAGCTATTATCGTAAGCTTTTTAAGCCCTGCAGCTTTACATGAACGCGTGTGCTACTGTCAAACATCGCAGTACCTCAGTCGTCAGTACATGAGCGCAGTCTGTCCTCGACGCTCGAGACGTCTGCCTGCTTTCATTTACGAGAGAGTGTTTAACTTTACGAGAAGTGCTGACTGCGGCCGAGTGCAACGCCTCGAAGAATCCACGAGATTTTTAATATTTAATCGATGGTGAGTCTGTATTAACTTTCCTTTTGTCTGTATTAACTTTCCTTTTGCGATCTTTATTTAATACGACCACTTTTTCTTTTGTACTTTTATTGTACGCTTTGTCATTTGTTTTTATCGCTCTACTATTTAATAAACAAATAAAAAGTAAATATTTTTTAATTCAATTAAATAAAGGCCTATGACACTTCGAGATAACTGAAAGTGTGAAAAAACGATACGACAAGAATTTTTCCAGTTTTAACCATAATAATTTGCATAGTAATAATGTGATTATAAGACAAAGACTGTACTAGTTAGTACTGTTCTAGTACTGGATAAAACCTCTAGAAACCCTCTAGAAACTGGCTTAAATGAATTGCAGTTATATCATTAAACTGAAACTTGAAGTATTTTGTCTGACTGCCTCGTTGTATTTTGTCTTTACTGCCTCGTTGGTAGTGTTGGTTGCAAGCGCGATTGTTGATCAGAAGGTCCTGGGTTCGATTCCCGGGTCGGGCAGTACAGAATTTTTCTAATTAGGATTTTCTAGTAGTGGCTCGGAGTCTGGATTTGGGCTCGGTGCATGGCAATAGGCTCACCACCTATTTCCATAGTGGAACGTAAACATAACTGGTGAAACGTGGGAGTGCACTACACTCCTCTGCCTAGCTCTTCGTTCATAATAGGCGTGATGCTACGACACACAGGAAAAGGTCAAGATAATAGTAACAAAATTCACTACTGGTTTATTTATAAAGTTGATTTAATAATATACTGAGATTAATAGACAGCATTGATTAAACATTATAGATTTATTTATAATTCAATGACACCAAGTTACCTTGTATGATATCCATTTTGGTATTATATAATCAAGTAAGATAAATGTATAATAATTTGTAAAATAAACAATGGTAGGCACTGTAAAAAGTAGATACTTAGATTATAATGCTTAAAACCTCTAGCGTAACTACGTTTAGAATTAAACAGCTATGTCCAACAAAACGCTTCTATTCTTACATATTTTCTTGCATAAGATATTCCTGTTAACAAATAAATCCGGGGAAAAACCTGGTTATTCACGAAGACGGATGTCGTGAAATCGTTGTTTACGTGTTGCGCGCGCGTCCGGGCGCACGACCACTTTCTCCCTTACGTAACGTCCTCGCACGGCGCCGTGACCCCGCGCCAATGCCACTGTGCCCCAATGCGTGTGACGTCAGCGTCATTCAGTTCCACATTTAAATAGAATTGATACAGGAGCATCTCTAAGTACCCTAAGTAAATAATTCAAGAAATATAAGGCAGAAGACTGCAATCGAATAGATCATGGAGTTTTTATAACTGTAAACGTTAAATTTGCATGCATATTTAATCAACAGAACATTTACTTACAAACTTCATATGGTTTGTTTATGCCGTAACTAGTTTTATTGTTGTTGTCAGTAGAAAGCGCCATGCGTAATGTTATGTCATTGAGGTCTGAATAGAATAAGTAATGCTTCATTCATTTTGAACGACGCGTACTGCAGTGTGTAAGTTTAGAGTTATCGTTATTAATATGACAGAAATAGATTAAGTTGTTTTATTGGATATTGAATAGGATATGATGGATTATTTATTCTAAGTATAGTAATTATTTTTGTTCATGAATTGTTGTGTAAAAAAATCATAATGGTTATTAATGTTGTCTATACCTACACTTCAATAACACCATGCCCGTAATCCCCGAAGAGGTAGGCTGAAGGGTGTAGTAAACTCCCACGTTTCACCAGCTACGTTTACGTCCCAGTATGAAATAAATGATTAGTCTATTGCCATACAACGCACACGAATCAATACTCAGAGCTCTTACTAAAAAATCTAAGTCAAAATATTCTAATTTTACTCGACACGGGGTTTGAACACAGAACTTCTCTGCAATTAACGCGACCAACGAGGCATTCAGTTGTTAAATCAATAACCAATACCAAATTGTTGAATCAATAAGAGGTAACATGTTATGTTACATTACCTCTGTTATAACTAAATAGATTATTGCAGTGCAGTGCAATAATGCACAGCAAATGCACTGCTGAGCCTGTTCGGATCTTGGTTTCACTGCACTGTTTCGTGACCTAAAGATATTAACATTTTAACAGACTATTTGTCTTATAAGATTAGTCATATTCGTCAGATCGAGTCCAGTAAAATACGCTCCTGGCTACACGGTTTACTGCTCGTGCCAATGACTCACGGTGCGGTCATCTATTAAAGAAACATAGTGCAAATACCAGAATTTGCTCATTATAATGATCCCAATAGTCACACGTAATTGATTTCAAATTTATGTGTTATGTTTTTATTTGTGTAAGTAGATTATATTCCAATAGCGTATGTATAGGTAGGTTACTACGGAATCTATATATTATTTATTTTTAGGTAATTACATACCTACATTGTGGATTATAGATGTTTTAAACAATTATTTAATCGTGTACGTTCCCGTTCTGTTTTTCATTATTTTCGTCCAATGGATTTGTTCCAAATAGCTAAAAACAATGCGCTGCTAGATTGATTATTCAATAGTAACTTGTATTATTTTTATCAAATGGTCCATGAGTGCCCATGTCTGTCGTGTTTTCCGATAAGTATTGAAATCACCCGTATGCTTTATGTAGGACACTGTGCCTACATAGATCGTATATAACAGATATTATTATGCAGTTCATGTTAAATATAAAAACCTATTGTTTTCGGTTGACTGACTTATTTTATTAATAACGCGAGAAACATCGACTAATACAATTTATAATGAATTAAATAATTTTGTTCACTACATGTTTTAAATAGGTTTACAGGAACACTTTATACATATCGTAAATAATTATAAATTGATCTAGTCTCTTTTCGTATTACAAGCTGTGGTATTTTTTCAATAAATTACAGTATAATTTATATGTATATACGTGTTAAGATAGATTGTATTCGAATTCAAGTATATAATTTAAATTATTAACAAGACATGGCTACAATCACTATTTAATTGATTGCATGGTATAATTTTTTAATTCGATTTATAAATTAACATCCTCTTTATTTTTTAACAGATGGCGCTGTTTCCTTATCTGATGCTTCTGCTTTTTGGTTATGTGAATTCTGAAAACGCCACTGTGTTAGAGGCAGATATGTGCGAACCTCGTGACATCGGTCCTTGGAGTGCGTTGCTCGAGGAGTGGGCGACCTCTGCCCCGATATTTTCTGAGCGACATGGTAATTTTGATTTCATTCCTAAAGTGAAGAACTAACATAGGTAACCTACATACTATGTATTATCTTAAATATAAAAGTAACATTCTTTTCACTTACTAAATTAAATTATATGCTTAGATGAATAATTCTTCCTTCAATTAGGTAGAATATTGGCGCTACCCACCGGAAATGGGTATTACGTTACCGAACGAATCGATGGTCCCTTCGTACCGCCACCCCCTCCCCACAACGGTCACATGCCTCCACCTGGACCAGGAACACATGGACTACCACACCATCCTCCAGGACCTGCACATTACCCTCCAGGACCTGCACAACATCCTCCAGGACCTCCAACGCACGGAATGCTCGTGCCCCAGAATTACAATGAATGGGAAGCAAGCCCGCCCCCGGCTGGAGGCAAGATCGTTAACAGGCCGCCCAATCCTTATAAAGACAAATTTAAACCAAGTTACGTAAGTAGATAGTGTAGGGACCTGTGTTGTAAAATGGATTACGGAGCTTAAAGTAGAACACTGTAATTACAATTTTGTAATTGATAAATATCCCATAAAATCTTGTAACATCTACACTCCACACACAGTCATTAGATACCAAACTAGACAAATCCTATGGTAATCAAATTGCTGATGAACATACTAATATGCATAACAGTTTTATAGATAGGTAGGTACCTAAGTGACAAAATAAACACATACATATTTACATTATGTACTTCGCATGAAACAAACCACTTCATTAACGACTGTTAGAAACAAGCCGTCCTTATTAATATACTTAGCAAAAACAATGTATAGGTATGCTTCTGAACATCGATTCCAAAATAATTTGATATCAAAACATTATTATTAACTGATATTAAATCACTTTCTACACATCTATATTAAATGTTACATGCATTTAGAATATGCGTATTATAAAAGCTGATACACGAAAAAATAAAATTTCACAGCCGGCGCCTCCGCCCCCTCCCTCCCTGCCCGGCGCCACGCCTGCCCGTCCGCAGCGGCTCGGCGCTGCGGACCGCGTAGACGAGCCGCCACGGAAGCAGGTGTCAGAGACTGACTTATACCTGCTCAGTGCCATCGAAAAGCTGGTGTACCGCGTCGACCTCATGGAGAAGAGGCTGAGAAAGATGGAGGAGAACGTTCATTATTTGGTCGCGGGCGCGGAAACTAAACCAGGTTACACATCTTTCTCTGAAAATCATTGTTTAAGTTTCTCTGAAATAGTTTCTTATTTTGTATTTAAATACTCTAGCCAAAGAGTAAACAGCTGCAACCAACCCTCGACTTCATAATTATTAATAGTTAAAGTTATCGACGGCGGCGGTCAATAGTCAGGTTCATTGGAAATTAGGATAGAATCGTCGAGCATAGCATAGGGTGGAGGACATTCGTTCTGATATAGATAACGAACTACATGCAGTGCGGTGATCTATTGCTTGTTGAAAACATTAAAGTTTCATTTTTAGAGCCGTGTCCGGGCAACTTCACTCGCGTGGGTGGTAGTTGCTACCAGTGGTCGCGCGAGGCGGCGGACTGGCAGGCGGCCAGCGTCGCGTGCCGGCGCCAGCGCGGCGCGCTGCTCGAGCTGGGCGGCCGCGCGCAGCGCCGCGCCGCGCTCGCCGCGCTGCTCGCCGACAAGCGTCTTCGCGGTGCGTTCAGCTTGTCGTTTTTTTCAATACTGATCTATTCTCCGTACAATGAAACGACCACCTGAGGCCAATTGGCGCACGGGCGCTAATGATAATAAATTTGAGTCTTCAATTTGTATTTGTAATGTTTTGATATTCATGAATTAGGTTTTTGTATGAAATTTTTATTAGTAATTTAATATTCCAGGAGAAGACTTCTGGACCGGTGGTCTGAACCCCGGTCTTCTTTGGATCTGGTCACATTCCGCGCGCCCAGTGGTGACCAACGATACTAGTGATGCGGGAAGCTCCATAGTGGGCGACGGGCGCTGCCTTGCATTAGTTCACGATCCAGCGATTAACACGTACGTCTTTAGAGGGCAGGACTGTGCCCTTAAACACCGGTACGTCTGCCAGAAGAACGAGGACGAGGCAAAACTGAGCAATGAAATAGAGAAGGCCGCAAGAAGTTTGAAGCTCGATAAGGCGAGAAAATCCAAAGTATTGTGGGATGACATTGTGTAGGTATAGTTAGCGAAATAAATTCGAGAATAAGCGAAGTATATTGTGAGATTGAATTAATAGTTACGAACTTGACTAGAGGACTTTATACAGCGCATTGATAACTAAAATCAAAAAATTACGATATTCTTGGACACAATTAGACCAAGATATATTTGTCACGCACGAAAGTGCTGTTATGCTTCGAAAAAGTACCTAATAGTAAATTATGTAGGTATCTGTGAAAAAATTAGTACTTTAAACATTAAGACTGATTTGCTAATTGTGGTTTTATTGATAAATAATAAATGAATATGCATACATTTAAATCTATGTATTTATATACGGTTAGGTTATAAATTTAAACGCATCTAAATTCGAAACACACGGTTACCGCCGTGCGCTGACACAATATACTGATATCTCGTTACACTATAACAGAACACCTTATAAAAATGTACATTACATCGTTTCTTAAAATATAATAGTATTTAAAAATGTTTGAGTTTCACTAACCTTCCTGCTCGCTCAAAAATGCGATTCATAAAACTCGAAAACTTGAGAAAAAAAAAGGAAAGTTGTTATTGTCACAGTTTTGTAAAACTTTACACAGCGTGGGTTGTTACGATTTTTTGTAAGTACATGAGATAGGCTTGCATTTAATTGCTATCCCACGTGATGAAAAACGAAGTTGCATCCTAAAATGGACCACGCATGCATTTTATTATGTACTACGCCGTTATAAACTGAAACTGTTGTATATTCACGTACGTATCATCACGCCTGTAATCCCTCAACATGTAGGCATAATAGTGTAGTACACTCCCAACGTTCTGGTAATTACGCTTACGTCTTACCGCGGAATAGCTGCACTCCCCCTATATTTATGGAAATAGGCTCATCAGCCCATTTCCATAAATTGGACACAAATCTACACTTCGAGTCCACTATTAGATTTTAACTTAGAATAATCCAATACTACCCGACCCGGTACTCGAACCCAGGACCTCTCGACCAACTATTTATTAACTTCTCTATACAATTACACCTCTGCCTGGCCTTGCCTTGAATACTGTATAATTATTTAAGACCCCAAAACAGAACAACTTCAAAGCGATTTAGAATAAGAAACGGGTTTTTAAAATAATTCATGAAAATCTGCTGAATCCTGATCACGAAGATGTTCGCTGGTAGCTTTGGTGTTACTTGATTTCAAGTCAATAAAACAAACAAGATGAGTTCTCATAATAACTTATATTCTAATTATTTACAAACGTAAGAATCACAACAAAATTACTTATTTAAAATAAATATGACGTTAAATGAGCCGCACTTTCGCCGCATGAAAGGAACAAGATATCCTTTCGTCATTTCTGTTGCAGGACATTCCCACCTTAGTTGAGTCTTATAAGGTTTAAAATTGGCTTTTAAAAAAGTTAACCCTGACGTTTATTATCTTGCATTATAGTCTAAAATGCCATGCAGATTGTTCTACAGGATCTCACATAAGTAACAAAGCAGTCTAGTCATCGCACAGTCCTCATCTTCATACAAATTTTAATATTATTACATATTAATCACCCAACGTTAACATGATGTGACTTGGCAGAAACAAATACATAATGACAATATTCAAAAAATGATGAAACAAAATGAAATCCAATTAATAATTATTATCACATCATAGAAAATAACAATATTGATTTTAAGTTATTGATTGATTCGCTGAACAATTGTTGAATAAGATATAGACATGTATAAAATAATAAAAAATGGCATTACAAATATTTCCCTAAAAGACGCCATATTGACCATAGTATTTGCTAGTACTTACGAACTCGTTAACAGACTAGTTTACTGTGATAATAACATTATTACATCTGGCAACATTATATACAATCCGCTTTACTTTAATATATAATTCGCATAACGCTTTATTAACATGTTCTGCTTATTGTTATTAATATATGTATATAGATTTATTAAATAAAATTAATTCATTTACCTGACTGATTGGAATACATGGAATATTTGGACATGGTTGAAATATAGATCTACTGATATTGTTTAAGAACGTTGACACATTGAACGTTGGGAAGAATACTTGGTTATACACACGTAAATCAAGTGTTAATAATTTGATTGTTGTTGTAATTAGTTTAAAAAAAATAACATTTTTTAAATTACTATGAAAAACTAAAAAATTGTTCTATAAAATTATACAATTCGTTAGGAAGTCGCCTTTATAATCCGTTTTTTTTATGGAAGGGTTGAAGGCGTTATTATGAGAATTTAACAACTATAACGATTTGGGAGGGTGGATCAGTTTGTGGCCACTCGGAGCTACCCTCGAATTGTGTAATCAGCAATACAAGCCTAAACCTGTAAAAGGGGTATGAGGAG
>DWDU01003988.1:0-11142 GCA_018245575.1 Jemadia suekentonmiller
GTACTGTATCTATTTGTAACATACATATATTAAATTTATCGTTACTGTACAGGCTGATCTATATTGATCAAATATGTTTACAAATGGGGGAGTCAGAAATGTACGAAACCGACGTGCGTGTTGAAACAGGGTTAACATCAGAAATACTGAACTCTTTTTCCAAATGATCTAAGCTTATATTTATGTATGTATCGTTATATAAAAATGAAAGAAAAAACATATACTTGAATCGATTATATTTACAATTAAAGATACTTATGTATATATTATAAAACCTGTGTAATCCATTTCTTACTCGTACAATATAATTACATCAAATTAAGCGTTTAAGATTTTTCCTTATTCACTTAACAATATTTTCCTATCCCCTTAATACATTAACTATACAACACATTTATCACTTCTGTTCGGAAATGTACATAAATGAAATCAGTATGTACTTTTTGTCGAACGGATGTTTTACAAGTTTTTTGTAAGAAAAACTAGTACAGACAACACTTTAATAACCATTCTATTATCATACACTTACTGTTCATTTTGTGTACAAAAGACTGTGGACTAGATAGGTAACTATGAACTTGAACATCTTGATAGCTAATGCCCTACCCTTCTGAGAGATACAGGCGTTTTGTTATGTTCTGTTTTTGTTAGCTAATACCTAATTAATTAAGTTCTAATTTTGGTATCCATGTTATGGCCCTAATAAAATTTACCTAATGTCTTTATACGATAACATCATCTTTCTATTGTACACATTCCTGGTTTTAGCAATAACCTTTCAAATTTCGTGCATTTTAAGGATCTTTTGCTTCTGTCTTGGCTTTTTAGCATCCAGGTTTGTTTGATCAGATCGCTTCCTTTCTCGGCGATCATTATTACAGGTGCGTTAATGTTCCCATTGGTTATGGCAGGCATTATACTGGCGTCTATCACGCGAAGCCCTTCAATGCCATATACACGTAGTTGGGAGTCGACTACTGCCATGGGATCCGTGGAAGGTCCCATTTTAGCCGTGCACGAGAGATGGTAAATAGTCATTGTGTACTGCCGAATGTAGCAGTCCCAATACTCGTCAGTATACAATGGCAAATGCTTGCAATTTGGTACCGGTATATCATTATACCTAGCGCCCAACCGCTTCATAGCCTTCGTCTCTCCAACTGCCACAGCCGCTTTCACGCCCTCTCTCAATACGCCAACGTCATCAGGATGGGTCAAATAATTGTGGTACATTAGCGGGTAATCTAATGGATTTCTCGATCGCAGTTTAATGAAACCTGTGCTCTTGGGACGCAACATCATGGGAAATATTCCGAAGACATCTTTATTGGTCAGATGTCCAAATACGTGTTCGTAAAATTCATCGGTAATGCTGTGAGCTCGTTTGACTTGAGTGCCGCCATCTGATGGAATCGATGCGGAAGTCATCATGAATTCTATATCCGGCCAGTCCTCCGAAGAATTCGCATATTTAGTGTTAATGAAAGCAACCACTTCTAAACCTATGCTCGATGTAAGTGGACCGTCTTCGGAAACGGCGAAACGCAAAGCCGAATTGATATTTACAAGTCTGTTCATAACTAAACTCACTGGATAGTCGATTTGAAATACTATGCCCCCGATAGCGATGTGATCCTGCAAGTTTCTCCCGACTCCAAGAGAATCTTGTATCACATCAATTCCCACTTCCTTCAAGTGCTGCGCCGGTCCCACTCCAGACAGCATGAGCAACTGTGGTGACGCTATAGCACCGGCAGAAAGGATTACTTCCCTCTTTGCGTAAACCACCTGCTTTTTCGTGTCCCTAAGGAATTCGACGCCATATGCCCTTTTAGTTTCTTTATCGATTAGAACTTTAGTGACGTGAGAGAATATGGCTATGTGTAGGTTCTGTCGTAATCTGACTGGTCGAAGGAACGCTTTAGCCGTGGAGCATCTTGTGGCTCGTCGCATTGTAAATTGATACCAGGCGTACCCAGTCTGCTGAGCGCCATTAACATCTATGATGTCGTAACCCATTTCTTCACCAGCCTGCAGGAACGCAGCTCCAATAGGCGTGTTATAGGGCGCGTCTTGCACTGTCAAGTATCCACCTGAAATGTTAATATTATCGTGATTTAAACTCAGCTACTCAATTCGGTTTTGCATTAATCGTTACATAACTATCATCATCATCCATCATAGTCTTTTATTGTTCCACTCTTGGTCACGGGATTATTCTCAGAATGAGAATGGTTAAGACTGCAGATTGTCATGCTAGTCAAATGCGAGTCGGCAGTTTTTAACTCTTGTAAGCGGAAATATCTGTACGTAGTTTGATACCAGCAGTTTATTTTTGTTATATTAATGCGGTGGTTACTGCCTCGTTAATTGTGTCGGTTGCAAGGGCGACTGCCGATCGGGATGTCCTTGGTGCAATTCCCGGGTCGCACACTCAGATTTTTCTAATTTAGATTTTCTAGTGGTGGCTCGGAGTCTGGAAATGTGCCCGGTATATTGCAATACGTTCACCACCTATTCCATATTAGGACGTAAACGTAACTGGTGAAACGTGGGAGTGTAGGTACTACATTCCTATGCCTACCTCATTGGGGATTACAGGCGTGATGTTACGTTTACGTTTATTAATACGGCTTCGATCGGTAGTGCTTTGTTGTTCAGTTTGCTACGGTCATGGTATTACACTTTCAACGTTACAGCGAGAGCCACTCGGACTTCCCGTTCACCTGACGCTGTTGTGTAAGTGAATCAACAATATTGAATGAAAAACAACCAAGTAGACGTGAAAGTGTAAGTTGAAAACTATCTCCTCAACTTAAAATTCGTAGTATTATTCAATGCAATAAAATATGAGGACTGATTTCTTTCAAGATTATGTGTCTACCCCATAAGGAAAGTAGCGTGACCATATGATTATAATAATTAAAAAATTAATGCGTTTGTGAAGTTATACTCACCTATACCATGATGTCGCTTGTCTCTTGCTAAGTAAGGATTTCGTTGATCTTCAGATTTCTTGAAGTAAGGCAGAACGTCTTCATATCCCCAGCCGGGGTTACCCAGGGACTCCCAGTGGTCAAAGTCGCGCTTGTTGCCGCGTATGTAGAGCATCGTGTTCAACACTGATGAGCCCCCCAGAACCTTGCCCTTTGTCCAGCTGCAACGCTTGTCTTTCATCGCCTGACACGCTGAGTCCTGTGGTTGTGTCCTGGAAAGTAATTTGAAATAAACATGACATGACATATGACATATTGACACTCCATATTGGCACACAAAAACGACGTACCTACATTATTATATCTTGAATTTGACAATGTTGTACAAAAATGCAGTAGCGAAAAGATAAAAAAAACCGCATAGTTTCTAAACAATTTTTTATACATCTAGCCTGAGCAACATTGATCCGATACAGCTTTACTGAGCGATCCGTGGTTTTTGAAAAAACAAATGCAATTTTCTGTGTCATTCAATTTCTGTTGGCGTTGTTGTTTTTACTTAAGTTAAAATTTTCTGTGATTATATAAATATATGTTCCGATTATAACATAATTAATGAAATGTGGGGCTAGTACAATCCTCTGCCTAGCCCTTTGACCTAATATCAAGCATCATATTATATTATGATTATTGAAAGTTTACAATCTCACCGATATTTCCAATCCAATTTGCTCTTGTGCAGATACAAGGACAGTAAAGGCACATCGCTGATGTCAGTCTCGTGGCCGCCGGCCTCCAATAGCAGTACGTTCCAGCCCTCCACCTCTGACAGTCTGTTCGCCAGTACCTAATAACAGTTATACGTGATTAATGGTGCGCCGATAACATCCGGTATATGACTATGGTGCTGCCATCTATTCAAAGACGACAGTGCTATCAAATATTCAATAACCATGGTATGGCTGCCCGCAAAAAACTCAGCTCGAGCGACAATGTTCGTACCATATTGGTTCCAAAGGTCATATGAGACAGAGTTGAGCACTACATACGAATAGTTGTATAATTAATGGATACAATAATTAATCCCGTAAAAGGACGTCAGGCCAGGATAAATATTAGTTACAGTTCTGTACTTTCTGCCTTCACCGTAAGGAAACTTGAGTGGTGATGTAATAACGTAACATCACGTCTGTAATCCCCGAAGAGTTAGGCATAGGAGTGTAGTACACTCCCACGTTTCACTAATTACATTTACGTCTCAAAATGGAATAGGTGGTGACCCTATTGCCATACACCGGGAAATAATATTAATAATACCGATCCAGCGGAGCCGCCACCGACAATGATGAAGTCATACTCTTCCCGCAAGTACTTTTGATTGAACGGTCTGTTCTCGGGGTCGAGCAGGTCGTAGTTAAAGTAGGCCATCGCCGCCAGCATGGCCGGTATGAAGGTGAGCTTGCTGAGACCGCCTATGGACAGCGCCGACTTGGCAGCTGTCGCAGCTACCGTCAGTATCCCCATCGTGGGCTAACTGTGCTGCATACTGCACCTGAAATAATAGTAATAATAATGTATTAGTTACTAGGATTTGAGCGAACGTTATGTAACCTAATTGCTTATAAATTACTATTATATACATGTAGCTATCTACTTATATGGATTCTTTTTTCTCGCCCAGTTACATAACAAATATCTACTCATTTATTTACTGACCTGTACTACCGGTAATAGAAATAGTTATCCTAGACGGGAATTGAACCCACGACGCCCGGTACAGCAGTTATATTCAAATTCAAATGGCATTTATTCGAAATGGATTCCTTAGAATACTTTCTGTACGTTAAAATGAAAGTACCAGCGTCTCGGAAAGTGTCTCTCTATGGAGAAGAAGCGGCGAAAGAAACTACATAGGTGTGCTTGTGCATGTTTTAAAATTAGCATTTATTTTACAATAGGTGACAATTAGGTTTCCTAACCAATGAATCAATGGATCAATGAACTTGTTTTCAATTAGCTTCTTTAACTTTAAATATAAGACATTGAAATTTAAAAAACAGCTTCGACGATAGTCCTGAGAAGCTTGCCTAGCGAACTGTAAACTTGGTCGTGGATGATATAATTCCATTGGACACGTTCAACGCTCTGTACGAAACGTCCCTTACGATCGTATGGTGTAATGCAATTAACTTATTGCATGGTTGTACGTTGCGTCACGTGTACCACACCCTTTGTGTCTATTAGCAAGCTACTCAGTTGTTTTATAGAAGTGTTTGTTGATTGTTGTAATAAAAACGCTATCCGGGTCACGCAATCTTATGACATTCTTCATCAATTGGAGACTCCTATATTGATACGCGAGTAAAACGAAGCAATAATAAATATCTTGGAACATCTCGAGACACACCCTTCTGAACACATGTAGCCAGTGATGGAACCAAACGGTTGGTAATTTATAAACATATAATACATACATACATATCTTCAAGCCAGGTTCCTCTCGAGGTAGCCATAGAGCACCGAGTGCCAAATATCCTTGTCCTTACAAATCTACCGCGCTTCCTCTGCATACTTCAATCTCTTTATAAATGTACATCAGTTTCATAAATAAACAAACAAATGTATATATAGATGCTTTATATATTTGTAAATACAACCACAGCTCTCGTGATAGATCGGCGCGCAAAAGTAGATACGTAAGTCTATTGCCTCTGCGACTTAGTTCAGAATGAACTCAATCTTTTTTTTAAATAACCTGTTTTCTTATAAACGAAAAAAATTATATGTCAGAAATTCCTTTAATGCAATACGGTATCCCTTTCTCTATGCTACCTCTATGCGTACTACAATCTCTGATATTTTTGTATACGTAAGAACATGTCTGCAATTTGAAATGACGCATTGATGTAGTGGCAGACGGAGGAAGTATTCAGAGCGCGACGTCATGATATGCGAAAGTATACTCATGTGGATCTCTACATTTGCTAGTTGCTGTACTAGTTCTAGTCTCGCGATCTATAATAGTACACTTTCAAGGTTGAAGTGCCTGAAACAATGTTGATGTAGCAACATCAATTCGCACACTTTTTTAATTGCAAATTACGTAGGTATATGAGCGTACGAGCATATCGTTAAAACATTCTTGTAAGATTTGCGTATAATTTAAAAATATGGTTAATTGTTATTATTGTATCATCATGCGAGGGTTCTTTATTGTATCGACAGAGGGCGCCGATTCCAAATATCGTTATCCTTACAAACCCGACGTTCTCCTTCAACATTCATCACCTTATTTATGTATACACGTCTATACCGTCGACTTCTGATTCCCGCTTCAACTAGTGTCTCACTTAATTGGTGACAGAGATAGGTGAGTCTCGGCCTCCCTCGGCACCTGCGGCCATCAACATTAGCATCGTGTATTCGTTATATATTCATACTTATTTATATTCATTTATTGCTATTACAATTCTGTAAATGACCTCATTTTCGTAATAGGTGAAGTTTTCGACACACCATTGTGCACGCTGTCTTACATTATTCATACGGTAAATGTACTATTATGAGTAATTACTGTAGTAACGCCTGATTCAAGCATCTTAGCTACAAGTATCATATTTTTTTATGCACATATAGTGATATTTGTCACTAGCTGTCGTGGCATCACCGGAAACTTGTATAAACTATTATTATTTAGAATATCTCATAAAAAGAGGGTAGGTTTTTTTAAGAACTTAATATTACTTAATGTTAGCGCGTGGATTGGAAATATTATAAGGCAACTTATACATCTTTGAGTCTGTTGCAATGTTCCCTATGACTTTTTAAGTTTTCTGTTTAACTGGCACTTGGCCAGCGTGGCCCTTCGCGGCATATTATGATATTAACCCATCTCATCCTTAGATGAGATACATCTCGTGTAACATTATTGGAGAACCCTTTTTCTTTCTTTTTCTCCTCATATTACAATTGTAATAAACCATCTACTATTATTCGTATGCTTGATAGGTCAATCGCGCACGATTATTCTTAGAGAAACACTTGTGTAACCCAACCTTAATGTCACCTCGCTTTTATGGAGGCTAATCGCAGAGCTTTATTGAAAATGTACATTATCTTAATGTCACGTCATTGTTAAAACACAATAGATGCGAAGAATTTCGTCAAAAGTTTCGTTTTGTTAATTAACAATTTCTCTTCGTTGAATCAACGTTATAATAATGCTCACGGGAACTTTTTGTGAGACTTATAAGTTTCACAAGTTTGATAGTCAACAGTTCAATATACACTACGTTTATTGATGGCTCTCTACGACATTAAACGTTTATTTACAACATGCGGGTCGTGAGTTTGATTAATCTAAATTAAAATAACCGCTTTTTACTCAATGCATATGTATGTACACACGTTACAAATACCAAAATAACATTTTTTTAAATTTTTGTCTGTCCGTTTGTTTGTTCCGACTAATATCTGGAACGGCTGAACCAATTTTAACGGGGATTTCATTGGCAGATAGCTGTAACAATAATGAGTAACTTAAGCTACTTTCTTTTTAAAAAAATTTAATTCGACGCGGACGAAGTCGCGGGCGTAGCTTGTTCTTCATAAAACAAAACTGATTTGACACAATAAATAATATACTTTTTGGATGAATAAAGAATAAATCTTGGAACAACTCCATACGGTTGATAAAGTAGATAAATACGTATAAACAAATACGTTTTAACAGTAATAAATAAATTTTATTTTTATAACGTAACAAAATAAACGTAACATCACGCCTGTATTACTCCGAAGAGGTAGATAGTGGGGTGTAGAAATATTTTTGTAATTATAATAAGTGTATCAAATAGTGTCATTAATCTTTTTTTTTTTGCATTCATCACAGAACAAATACCTCCAACATGATGTTGCAAAATTTACGTAATTATTCAAATACTGAATATACATTCAGTTAATCTGAATACAGTATGTCCACATACTGCATGTAAGATTAGCCATTTTATATAACGGACAAGCGGAACGATGTTACGAAGAGGCAATTCGTCTTGTTCTTCAAAAAAAGGAAGATGACATAAAGTAGCGACTCGTGTCTCACAAAACTAATACATTATACAGTCGCACTAATGTTGACTGTTGTAGTTGTAAGTGTCATAGAGACAGCTCGCGACTATGTAGAGTTGTAGAGTTCACGTAATAATTACATAACGCTCGGGCTTCGCAACGTCTCTATGTAGGTAACAGGGCCTGCATTGTTAATACGTGCGCCGTTTGTCGATATGCATTGTTATAAAAATTAATTACCTCTAGAATAGAATTAAAAGTACCGTTTGTGATTGTTTTCAGCGTTTGATTATTATTATTATTATAATCGCAAGTTAGATCCCTTACGGGGTAGGCAGAGGGCACCAAGTTCTAAATATCTCTATTATATACACCTGACGATCTGGCTTGATAATGATTTAAAGTCTTAAATTTACTTGTTAATAGTAGTCATAATCAAAGCTAAGTGTACGGACTCGTTTAGATCCATTCAAGCAATCGCCCTGTTCCCGCTTGTTGCGATGGAAACGAGGTCTCGGTCTACGAAACCAGTTCCATTCCGAATGGCAGTCCCTAAAAGGATGTATAGTTTCTTAATTGACACTATTTTGACTGAAACGTAAATTATCTAGGTTTTTGTTGATTCAGATTATTAGTTATATTAACATTTGAGTTACAATAATCTATCGCTTAGCCAAGTACACAGCTGATGCAAATGGTGTAAGAGTCCTAAGATGGACCACACGCGCCTAGTCGGGGATGTGATAGCCTATAGTTAAACAGCAAAGATTATAACGATTTAAGGTAAGAACGTGAATAAAGTTCAAACTTAAAAATTTTATGAATCACTATTGAATTTCGACCACTTTTAGACTTTTGTTTTTTCCTCCCCTTTTATCGTTCCACTGTTGGAACATTGGTCTCCTCTTAGAATGAGAAGGTTAAGGCCATAGCCTGCCACGCTGGCCGAGTGCAGGTTGGCAGACGTCACACACCTTAAAGAACAATTTTTTTTGAGATTTCTAAGGTGTGTAGGTTTCCCCACGATGTTTTCCTTCACCTTTATAGCAAGTGATATTTAAACTTAAAACGCACATTTTTAAGAGGTACGCGCTAGGATTTGAACCCGGTCTCACGGAGTGAGAGATTAAATTTCAAATCACTAGGTTATCACCACACTTTTGTACTATTTGCATGTAAAACAGATGTTTCTAAATCAGATTGTTACGTCATTCAGCATGATTCAAATTATTTTTTTATAGTTCTTTAGTGGTCAGATTCTCAAAATGTCAGTACAATTTAAACGAATCACTTATTTTTCCGAAATGACAGTTAATTTCAACCTCTCGATCTTTAAAGGTAAACCAGTAGTAAAAGTACTAAAAGTAGTTAAACATGTTTTTTTATTTAACAAGATTGCCTTTAAAATCTACCTTATATGTACTGAATCACGGGTATTAAATATCAACACAAATTAAAATCAATTAGTGAAATTTTCTATTATGTAATGTGGTGACGCAATAAAAGACTGTTGCGTTTTGAGGCTCTTGGCTCGATCGTCCTTGAATACTCTTAATACGTTTCTGCACTGAAATCCTAATATTATTTCTGTAAAGAGATTTGTATGGACTTTCGTGAAGGCGGGATGATGATGTTTTGTCTGGCTTTGGACAGAATGTGGACGCGCGGAGGACTGGTGCGCTATGCTGCTTACCAGGGGACTCCTGTGTCTAGCCGGATCGTTACAGCGTGATAATGACTGTGATAGCGGTGATAAGGATGATAGATATTTGAGGAGGAAAATAATGTGAAACAATATACCAAAGCTTTTTGTCCATTATAATTACAATGTAAACACCGCGAAAGTGGGTGGGTGTATTGTAATAGTAACGTAATGGGAGCGGGTCTCGACACCCAACGTGGGAATAGACTTGTAATAGACTTAGTAATAAACTTAGTTTTTTCCCAGTGTGGCTGAACTGGGTGATAATTGCATTAAAATTATGCGAAATATGTTTTGTACAATGTTGACCAATTTGCTGTCGTTGTGGAAATATTATTCGTTTCTACGGTACAATTCCTTTTGGACTCAACTTCATTACCACAATCATTACCACCGTCAGCAATACCATTAACATCACCACCACCACTACCGGGCTGTCCACTACGATATTTATGTATTTAACACATTAACTGCTAACACATCCAACACATAGCTCCTGTATAGGTACCCAATGTGTACCAGCGAACAATTGTTTGTAAACATATTATGTAACAGCACAGACGCAGCGGGAGCATCATGGGGCGCCACCTGCGGACGTCGCTCGGGTTCGTGACCCGCTTTCGAAGGTTTGTAGGGCGCGTGCGCGACTGTAAAGCTCGTCGAGAAGTGTCTTCGTTAGCGCCACCCGTAAAGGGCCCACTCACTCGTCGCAGCCGGTCGCTCACGTTTCCGAAACAGCGTTAAAAGAGCTGTGCACTTAGACAAAATACTATTCCGTAAGCGTTAACTTCAAACGCTAACTTCAAAATTTATGGAAATGACATAAGCTGCGGAAAAGTAATGATTCATCAAGTTAGTCCATTTCCATGCATTGGTAGGTAAGCGTTCGGCGTTATCGCAGAAAAGTATTTTCTCCAAGCCCACTGCTCAGCTTTGAGATCTCTGTAATTTTACCTAGAGCCTCCTTTATGTCGTATTTGTTTACTGTAGCACACATTGACCATAACGAGTCTCATTCTAAAGGGAGATTCATAATTCAATAACAGACATTGTAAGTGATCTTATTCATGGCAAGATATTGATAATAATATTTATTATTCGTTTTGGTGTAACAGCTATTATTACTTCTTACGAATTTTTAATTAGTAATCTTTTAATTTTTACAATTTTAGTATAATTTTATAATTCCCAGTTTGTTTTGAAAGTGCGTTTTCTTATTGAACACACCAGATCAATTTATTCCGACTAAGTAATTGTATGTATCTATATAGTATCTGGGTCTAGGTCGCGAATTAAAGCATATACACCTCAGAGCAAGTACATGAAGTATGTAGTATCTATTATTAATTACTACTAAAGCTTATTAATGACTACTAAGGTTATTAAGTTAACATTCTCCGGGATCGAATCCTGCTCGTAATGATCGGATAACGACAT